>JAMKQA010002461.1:0-36022 GCA_024699735.1 Posidonia australis
ATAATTCAGCATGATAATATCATAAACATGCTAAACAACACATTCTCAATCACATACCAATTTTCTACAATTTTTCATGCATTTATTCCTATTTTATGCATAAAACCTACAGTTAACCCAAAATGGGCAAAAGGAGGAGTAGGAGGTCACGTACCTGTCCCAGGCCCCTTACCACACTCCAGCAAGCCTCCACGAGCTCCGGCGGAACCTCTGGATGGCTCACCACCTCCTCCCACGGTCGCGTGCACTTCAGCACCCGTTCTTCCCTCATTTCCTCTTTACGCAGCACACTTCCTCCGCTCCGCCACTGCCTCCCCCTCTTATCTCCATCCCCATCCACATGGCGCCGGCCATGGGCCTTCGTCGGTGGTGGCACGGGAGGGAGAAGAGGAAGAAGAAGAAGACAGAGAAGGAATGGTGGAAGGTAGGGCTCGCGGAAGAAAGAAAGAAAAAGAGGAAGAAAAGAAAGAAAAAGAATGGCACACAAACCGAGACAACTGTGCATCTCCAACCGGACTCCAAATAGGTCCCAAATCACAACCTAATGTACAGAAAACCACCCACAACCACACACAACCAAGAATAACAGATTATCTATTAATAAACCATTAAACACAATATTACAAATAATACATGGTTTATTATAAAAATGGATAATCAAGCCCTGATGTTACACCAAGGCAAAACACGGCCCACCAAGTGCCAGAACCCTCTTTTGCAGCACCAATCCCTATAGAGTTAACAGCCCATGCTCCTGTGGTTATCAACCTGACATAGGACACCCACCGCATGCCCTACAGTTACACCGCCGAAATGTACGCAGAGGTAACGCGGTCGGGAAGGGTGTACAAGGCGCCAGCCCCAGCAAACAAGACTAGTCAGCCTGTGGCCTCATCTACCCAAGTTAGAGCCAACATTCTTGGTCCAATCCCTGAAGAGACTACCACCAGAGCTAATCCAACCACCAGAACCGATGCACCAGTAGCCGACATTACCGCCCAGCTGAAGAAAATTAAGGCAGACATTTCTATCTGGGACCTTATCCACACCTCAGCTGAACATAGAGAAGCATTTCTCCGAGTCTTCCAGGCTGCCCATGTTTCCCCAACATTACAACCCTCAGCCTTGGAAAACATGGTGGGAATGATAACTGCACCTGAGGTCATTTCCTTCTCTAGCTCTGAGCTTCCTCCAGCAGGGACAAATCATAATCAACCCCTCTTCATTGCAGTGCAGTACCAGAATTTCCGCATTCCTCTTACACTAGTCGATAATGGCGTCAGTTTGAACGTTCGCCCCTTGCGGACTGCAAGTCAGGTGGGCTTCAAATCAGAGGACATTACTCCAGCTGTAAAGGGAATGACGGCCTTTGATAACACACAGTATGATGCTTTAGGGATTCTGACCATTCCCTTAATCGTTGGTCCTGCCCGTATCGAGGTTGAGTTTTATGTTGTTGACCTCAAACCATCCTTCAATCTCCTGCTTGGGCGCCCTTGGCTCCACAAGCATCAGGTCATCCCCTCAACCCTCCATCGCATGATCAAATTCCGTTGGAACAGTGACATCGTCGTTGTAATGGAGGAAAACCTTGAAAAGGAGAAGGTTGAGGCAGTTTCTTCAGTCTCTTCCCATACTGTCCACTTTGATTCTAGACCCTCTGATGTACTTTACCGTGTTGACCGTTTTGAACCGGTCAATTTCATTCCTATTCTCGAGTGTGCCAGTCATTTGATCGCTTTTGGCAACCCCTTCTTGATGGTCGAGAATCTATACCAAAGATGGGGGTACGAGAAAGGAGCACCTCTCAGGGGAAATGGCCAGGGAATCGTGGAACCAATCGCCGCAGAAAGAAGATGCGAGTTTGAAGGATTGGGATACGAGCGCAAGCCACAAGACAGATGTGCAAGGCATCGTAAGTTCCAAAAGCTCGTCATTCCTCTAGATTTAAGCAATTTTGTCAGTACGGGATTGCTGGATCCCAATCAGAGTTTTACGTTTGCAGGATCTGAGTCTAGTGAGCCGGTCAGTGTGCCAGAATGGGTGTGCATAGATGACTATTATTCGGAAGAGGAAGTTAGGGATTCTGGAATGGTTTCAGCAACACCTAGGTCCTCGGAGATAGCCATGTTAGCACTGCCACCGCCAGAGTCAGTGGAGGATATGTCGGTTAATTCAGCAGCAACATGGGGTGCATCAGGGACAGAATCAGAGACAACTGCTTCAGAGCAGCAGACAGTGGTGAGAAGGTTACAACCAGAACAGTCGAGACAAGCATTTGTGATACTGATGAGCGCTTACTATGTGGATTCCCCATTCGACGAAAAGGAGGGAGATGCTGTGGTGGCTCAAGTGGAAACATGCTCAGCGATTTAGAGGTCTTATTTCTGGAGTAGTTATCAGTGCTGGCTGAGGATGTGCAGGATGAGATCAGGCGTAGGAAAGAGAAAGCAGCAATGACAGTGGACAAGGGAGAATCAGCAACAACACCGGGTCAATCTGCAATCATGACCCTTGAAGAAAACAAATCATCAAACGCTAGACCAGAGGAGTGCATCTCCTATCAGCCGGGAGGCGGGTCTAGGTGGTATTACCAGACTTCGCCCCACTTGAGCAGTGGGGTCCAAAAAAAAAAGATCCTAAGTTAGACTCAGGAGGGAACCCGGGCCACAGCACTCACATCAGTCAAATAGAGGACAACTGCCCACCTGTTGTACATGTTGTGCAAAGGCAGCATGGCAATCAAAACTTTTGCATATCCGAAGAAGAGCAATCAGATGCAGGTTCGGAGATAGTAGAATCAGAGGTCATTAGAGGTGCCTACAGGAAGACCAGAGTTACAGTGACCATTCTGAAACACCACCAGGGGCAGAACGTAGAAGAATTATGTACCTTCGAGAATACAGATCCATCATGCCAACAGGAAGTCCTTCCAGAGTTTATTGCGTACGGAGAAGAGGATGATGCAGAGGCAAAAGAGGAATGTCATGATGTACCAGAATTCCAGCCTTATGATGATGATCTAGAAGGCTCGAACTTGCATGTGGAAGAGGAAACGGAGACTGTGAACATCGGCACTGAGGAGGATGTCAAAGAAGTATGCATAAGTGCCAGGTTAACCACACAAGCCAGAGCAGAACTTGTCAAGCTTCATCGAGAATATGCAGACATCTTTGCCTAGAGTTATGATGACATGGTCGGGCTGGACGTCGAGGTAGTGGTGCGTACTTTACCGCATAAGCCTAACGTCAAGCCAGTGAAGCAAAAATTACGCAGATGGTGACCACAGTGGCTCTTGAAACTGAAAGAGGAAATAATGAAACACAAAGTCAGTTTTCTAAAGGTTGTCCTATACCTAGAATGGTTAGCAAATGTGGTCCCGGTGCCGAAGAAATATGGTCGGGTCTGAATGTGCATAGATTACAGAGACCTAAACAAAGCTAGCCCAAAGGATGACTTTCCGCTCTCACATATCGATGTGCTGGTGGATAACACTGCAGGACACAAGATGCTGTCATTCATGGATGGGTTCTCTGGATACAATCAGATCCGGATGGCAGAGGAAGATACGGAGAAAACATCCTTTATCACCCCATGGGGAGTGTTTTGCTACAGAGTCATGCCTTTTGGGCTCAAGAATGCCGGGGCCACATATCAGAGGGCGATGACAACCTTATTTCATGATCTCATGCACCAGGACATCGAGATCTATGTGGACGACATGATTGCAAAGTCAAAGGAGCCCAACGATCATATTGCATGTTTGAGGAAGCTTTTCAACCGCCTGTGGAAGTACAAGCTGCGATTGAATCCCAATAAATGCATATTCGGTGTGTCATCTGCTAAATTGCTGGGATACATCATCAGTCAAAGGGGAATCGAGGTAGATCCAAACAAAGCCAAAGCCATCATTGAGATGCCTCCCCCAACTACAGAGAAAGAGGTTCAAGGGTTGCTAGGGCAGTTGCAGTATATTAGCCGATTCATTGCCTAGTTAACACCGATTTGCAAACCAATCATCAAACTCCTGAGGAAAAATGCATAGATCCGTTGGAGCGAAGAATGCCAAGAAGCATTTGATAAGATCAAGAAACTCTTGTCAAGGCCACCAGTTCTAGTTCCTCCGACACCGGGGCACCCTTTACTGCTCTATCTGTCAGTCACGCAGCATTCTATGGGAGCAGTCTTGGGACAGCATGATGAGACAGGCCGTAAAGAGAGGGCCATTTATTATCTGAGCAAAAAGTTCAATGATTGCAAAGTTAAATACACCGCGATCGAGAAGGCATGCTTATCCCACGTCTGGGCCACACAGTGTCTAAAACACTACATGATGGCATATCCAGTTTTATTATTGTGCCGACATGTCCCTATGAAGTACCTGTTTCAGAAGCTAGCCCTGGTAGGCAAGTGCGTCAAGTGGTAGGTGCTCTTATCACAGTTCGACATCACATTTGTCACTCAAAAATTGATGAAGGGACAGGCTATGGTTGATCACTTGGCGGATTTACCATTGCCAAAATACCAGCCCTTGCAAACTCAGTTCCCTGACGAAGACATATTGTTCTCCATGGAGGAAGAAGAGCCAGAAACTCCGCGAGTTAAAGATCAGTGGCAGCTCTATTTTAATGGCGCAGTTAACAGGAAAGGCATGGGTGTCGGTGCAGTGCTGGAAACTCCGCATGGGCAGATGATCCCGCTCACCCAGAAACTAACATTTGTGTGCACCAACAATGTGGCAGAGTACGAGGCATGTATCCTTGGTCTACGAGCAGCACTAGAGCATGGTGCATGGAAATTACATGTGCACGGGGATGCCATGTTAGTTATCTCTCAAGTTAATGGCAACTGGAGGACCAGAGACTTGAAGTTAGTTCCATATCACAATCATCTTTCGAAGCTGATGGCCAAATTTGAAGAGATACACTTTTCCATCATGAACAGAGCCAAGAACGCCTATGCAGATGCACTGGCCACACTTGCATCTTGGTTGTCTATACTGGAAGATGATAAGGTGAAAGTGTCAGTAACCTACATAGATCAGCCGGCACACTGCATGAGCATATAAGAAGTATACTCCCTAGCAGAGCTTCCTTGGTATCACGACATCAGAGCTTACGTGGAGACTAGAAATCATCATCCAGATGCAACAGCGGCAGACAATAAGACCATGATCCGACTGGCTTCAATGTATGTGCTCAGAGCAGGACACTTGTACAGGAGATCCTACAATCAGATGCTTCTGCGCTATCTTGATAAAAGAGAGGTCGATTCAGTAATGTTACAAGTACATGATGGGACATGCGGGCCTCACATGAATGGAGTATTGCTGGCCAAGAAAATAATTTTACAAGGTTATTTCTGGTCAACCATGGAGACAGATTGTTGCCAGTTTATGCGGAGATGCCATAACTGTCAAGTCCATGGCAACTTTATCCATGCACCTCCACAGCAACTCCACAGCATGTCATCACCCTAGCCTTTCTCCACATGGGGAATAGACGTCATCGGAGCTATCCACCCAGTAGCTTCAAATGGACACCAATAAATCTTAGTGGCCATTGATTACTTTACAAAATGGGTGGAGGCAGCCTCTTATAAGACAGTTACCGCCGCTGTGACAGAGAAATTTATCAAGAACAACCTCATCACCCTGTACGGGGTCCCACACTCTATCATTTTAGATAATGGGACAAATTTCACAGCCAGAAAGGTTGAGGACTTCCAGCAGGAGTTCCACATCAGGCATCATAGGTCTTCCCCGTACCGCCCTTAGATGAACGGTGCAGTGGAATCCGCCAATAAGAATTTAACCAAGATTCTCAAAAAGATGGTAGAAACACTTAAGGACTGGCATGACAAGCTCCCATATGCAGAACATCAGTCCGGACCTCGAAAGGAGCGACTCCATAGTCTCTTGTATACGGTGTGGAAGCAGTCCTATTGATAGAAGTGGAGATACCGTCGCTCAGGGTTCTGAAAGAAGTAGAGCTGGAAGAGGCAGAGTGGATTGAAGACCACCTCGCTCAGTTGAACTTGATAGATGAACATCGGCTGCAAGCCATGCATCATGCACAGTGCTATCAGAAGCGCATGGCCAAATCCTATCAGAAGAAGGTCCGACCAAGAAACGTTTTTCCAAGAGACCTGGTCTTGAGAGCGATACACCTCCTTAATGGTCGTGGCAAATTCAAACCCAATTGGTGGGGACCTTGTGTGGTCAAGCAAGTCTACTTCGGAGGAGCTGTCATCTTGGAGGACATGGACTGCATTGAATAGTTGGAGCCAGTTAACTCTTGCTACTTGAAAAAGTACTATCAGTGATCACAAACAGCATGTCCTCACTCTGTGACACCAACACTTTCCTCCATGCATGCATTCATACTATTCCTACATTCATGCTCTTCTCTTCATCGCAACACACTAATTCTCATGCAGAATATGCATATGCAGGGCAAAGTTCTCTTGCATCAACGCATGTATGGATCTTAGCCCTATGATGATAGGCGGAATAAGCCTGCCAATGTAGGGAATGTGTAGCACCTCCTCAGGTAGATACTATTCAGGAACCTAGTAAGTGAGGGAGCCACCTTTCATTGTGAATTGGGCAAAGTATCCAAGCTCCTCAAGGACCCTACACCTCCAAGAGGGAGACAAAATGTTAGGGGAGAGAATGAGAGCATGAGAAATGAAAATAAAAATAAAATATCTGTGAAAGGGCATAAAAAAATAAGTAGACAGAAGTTGCAGATAGAAGTCGGCCCTAAAGAGAGAGGCATGTCGAGTAGCTCTGTCCCTCAAGTTTATCTTGGAGAGGAGTCAGAGTGAATACCTAGGAGAAATGTCCAAAAGGGCCTAGCCACCCCTTTAAACAAGCAACAACTCCCTACCATAGACCAGGTACCTATTACCTCCAAGCCAGGGATAGGGTGAACCCACATGCCTATGAGGGAGAGAATAAAGAATAATTAAAAAAAGCAAGGGTATGGTTTAGTAGGGTTTGGAAAGGAGCCCAAAACACAGTGACCCATTTCTAGAGAGTCACCCGAAAAACTAGAGGCTTGGATAGAGTCTCGTGAGGTTTGGTGTTGCCATTCCCTTGTGCTTGGCATTAGGTATCCCAACACTAAGGGCATAAATAAGATCCAACAAATCTTTGACATGCATACATTTCTTCCTGCAAACAAACATCCTAATAAATGTCGCAGAGTGCCACTTGGCTCTCTTGTCTTGAATGTGACAACGACTTTCAATGCAAGAGAATCAAAAGGATATCACCTAAACCAGGGGCATGTAAGCTGCTCTATTAGGTTTGGGGCCATTTTTTTCCAACCAGGGGCATGTTAGTTGTCCTATGGTTGGCCCCACTGAGTCAGTACTCGACTAGGGGCATGTAAGCTGCTTTGATTGTTTAAGAGTCATCCGTGTCAGCCAAGGGCATGTCAGTTGTCCTATGGATTAGACGCTTTGATCCATCTCGACCAGGGGCATGTCAGCTATCCTGTGGTCATACACTTTGAGCCAATTGCTCAACCAGGGGCATGTCAGCTGCTCTGTAGGTCGAAGATCCTCAATGCTTGGCGGAAGGCATGGTCAAACAATCTCAGTTCTCCAGAGTTCACTGTTCTTGTCTCATTACCTTGGGCTTGGTTTAAACCAGTTGGTAACCAGGAATTTCTCTTAGGGTTGTGCGCAAGATTTGGTCTTTTAAGCTCCTTTCTGTCGCTTAGCTATAGTCTTCAGTTTTGGGCCAATCGCTTGATACTATTTCAGCTTTTATCTGCCTGCCTTAATTCAGTTGATTGTAGTTGAATAAAGCAGGAGTGGAAATCACTATCTGAGGAATAACATCTTGAACATGTGATTACAGGAGATCGTCTACCCCTTCCGAGGAGGCTTGAGCCAGGAAAGCTGAGGTATCTTGCAGATCATGGGGTATCCTACAATGGTTGTGCCCACTCAGTGCTCGGATGTTCTCCAAGCTTGGATCAAATAGTTAACTGAAAGTGACCGTGACAGGCTGCGGATTTGGGGAATCTCTACAAAGCTTCTAGGCATTGCGAAGGTGGAGGTCTCCCGATACTTTTTGTGTGCAGTCGCCGGATTCTAGAAGCCAGATCATCATGTTTTCTGCTTTGGGAGAATCGAACTGACCCCTACCCTTGAGGAGGTACACAGAATTTGTTGCCTACAGAAATTCCTGGGACCCACAGTGTTCATGTGGCAAGACAGTTACTCTTCAGTGTTGAGTAAGCTCACCGGCCTACTAACCGGTGAATGTGGTCACCAGCTCATTTGTTCAGACGAACTATCTCCCATGCTGAAGTTGGCTTACTTTGACAAAGTGGCTGGAATGCGTGCCTCCCTAGGCGACGAGCTGTGGCTAAAAGGCTTTGTTGTCCGCTTCCTGGGAGAGTTGATCTTCAGCCATGGCCGAATGGTGGTGAATATTGAGTTGCTAAGATTGCCTTGGCAGTTGTCACCCGACAGATAGATTTGGCTCCAGTCATCCTGGCAGGAATTTATCGAGCACTAGACCGATCATTGAGGCGTTGCCGGCACTTCTATGGCTGCGGAGCTTTCGTGCATGTATGGATGGCTGCACATCTGGGTGTAGCAGTCTTGCACCCACAGCGAGCTACCTTTGAGTCCTACTGCCAAAGTGGTCATGCGCGCACACTCACCTCAGTTCAGAAAGAGTACGAGCGACTACAAAGCCTGACAGAACAAAAGATCATATGGCGCATTATCCCATCAAATTCATGCAACTTTGAAGCATTCTTCAATACAGCAGACATGTGGCTTATCGTCCTGCCAGGGTTGACTGGTGGAGTGGAGTATCACCCAATCCGTGTGATGCGGCAATTCGGTTACCAACAATATTCTTTGGCCCAGGGGCATATCCCAGCATGATTCAAAGAATACCCCCTAAGCTCTTACACTCCGACTAGAGAACTATCTCGCCTGCTTAGTCATTCCGTATGCTCAAAAGATCTCCCAGCCATAGAAGGGTGAAGTTGCACAGCAGACTATGAAGCCGTAGTTAAGGAAACTTGGCCAATCTACAGTGACGCCCTGAGCTGAACACTCTTTATGAAAGCCTCGGGCTCCAAGAGACCCAGAGATGAAAAGGACTCTTAATGTTCGCATCATGTCACTATTTCTTACAAATTGCAGTACATGTAAACACTCATTTGACTGTGATAATAAATACAGCAGAACATCTCTAGCCAGTCTATTGATCGATCATGATTGACGCAGAATGGAAATCGCCACCCTGACTACATGTGTGTGACTGATGCAGGAGTTTACCTTCTTTTGCCTACCGACTTGACACTGGGGTCACCCAGATAATAGTCGAGTATTTTGTTTTGTTGCCCCGACCTAGATGATTGAAGTTTTCACTGCTTCTTCGCCAAATAGTGCAGATTTACTCTTTTTGGTCGGTAAGTCCGAAACTGACCAATCTTTCTCCCTTTGGTCGATAAGTCCAAAACTTATCAATGTCCCTGTTGGTCGAACTTATCATTGTCCGCATTCATGTAGTAGACCATTGACAGTAGGAAAACCTAGAATGAATGAGTTTCCTCGGGCGCATGGGGGTGCCAAACCCCTTCCCCATGCGTAACTAGAATCCTTACCCGTTCTCTAGCCCGCATTCATCTTGCATTATCCATTAGGCACGGATCACACATGCATCTTTGCATCTTGTTTGCTTTCTGCCTTTTTGTGTTTTTCTGGTTTTCCTCGTCTTTCCATTAAAAGACTAGGTGGTGACTCCTTTCCTTATCCTTTTGTCTTCCCCTTGGTGTTTCCGGGTCTTCTCTTCTTCTTCCGGATTCACCATTTTCACCATGACCATATCAGATCTCCTTGTGTGTTTCCGCACACTGGAGTAGGTGGAGAGTCGTGCCAAGGGTTCCACCGGCATGGTCACAGCATCATGCGCAATGCTATCAGAAATGCATGGCGAAAGCTTATCAGAAGAAGGTCCGACCAAGAAGTGTTTTGCTAGGGGACCTGGTCTTGCGTGCAATACATCTCCCTGATAGTCGTGGCAAGTTCAGGCCCAACTGGCGTAGACCATTCATGGTCAAGCAAGTCTACTCTGGAGGAGCTGTCATCCATGAGGACATGGACTGCATCGAACAGTTAGAGCCAGTTAATTCATGTTACCTGAAAAAGTACTATCAGTGATCATAAATAGTGTGCCCTCACTCTACGACACTGACACTTTCCTCCATGCATGCATAAATTCATGTTCTTCTACATCCATGTAGCTTTGCATCACAACACATACTAACCCCCATTCAGTATATGCATATATAGGCCGATGTTTGTTTTCATCATCACATGCATGGATCTTAGCCCAGTGATGATAAGCGGAATAAGCCTGCCAATGTTGGGAATACGTAGCACCTCCTCATGTAGGTACTATTTAGGTAGCCTAGGGAGTGAGGGAGCCACCTTCCATTGTGAACTGGGTGAAATATCCAAGCCGCTCAAGGACCCTACACCTCCCAGAGGGAGATAAAATGTTAGGGGTGAGAATGAGTGCATGAGAAATAAAACAAATATATATATATATATATCTATGAAAGGGCATAAAAGAATTAGAAGACAGAAGTCGTAGATAGAAGTCAGCCCTAAACAGAGAGGCATGATGGGTAGCATTGTCCCTCCAATTTATCTTGGAGAGGAGTCGGAGTGAATACCTGGAAGACATGTTCCAAAAGGGCCTAGCCAACCCTTTAAACAGCAGCAGCTCTCCACCATAGACTAGGTACCTATTACCTCCAAGCCAGGGATAGGGTGAACCCACATGCCTATAAGGGAGAAAGAATAAAGAATGAATAAAATAAAAAAGTAGGGGTATGGTCCAGTGGGGTTCGAAATGGAGTCCAGGACACGATGTCGCATTTCTAGAGAGCCACCCAAAAAACTAGGGGCTTGGATAGAGTCTTGTGAGGTTTAGAGTTACTATTCCCTTGCATACTTGGCGATAAGCATCCCAATGCTGAGGGCACCAATAAGATCCCACAAATCATTCAACATGCATGCATTTCTTTCCACAAACATCATCTTAGAAGCGTCGCAGATTATTATCTGGTTCTCTTAGCTAGGGTATGATAACAACTGTCAGTCTAAGAGAATCAAGAGGACATCACCTAAACCAGTAGCATGCAAGCTGCTCTTGTTGGTTAGGGCCATTTATGTCAAATCAGGGGCATGTCAGCTTCCCTATGGTTAGATACACTGAACCAGTACTCGACCAGGGGCATGTAAGCTGCTCTGTTTGGTTAAGAGTCGTCCATGTTGATCAAGGGGCATGTCAACTATCCTATGGTTAGATGCATTGAGCCAATGCTCGACCAGGGGCATGTCAGCTGCTCTGTAGCTCGAGGATCCTGATAATCTATCGGGAGGTACAGTCATCAAACAATCCCGATCCCACAGGTTTGATGGTTATATCTCATTACTTGGGTACTGGTCAAAATCAGTTGGTAACCAAGGCCTTCCCTTAGGGTTGTGTACAAGATTTAGTCTATTCAGCAACTCTTTGTTCAGACAGTTGTAGTTTTCAACATTGGGCCAGTTCCTCTGATTCTTTCAATACCATTGCGCTACATCTTTTATCTGTCTGCTTTGGATTTGCTAAGTGTTATTGAACGAAGCAAAGTTGAAATCTGTTTCTAAAACAATGTTTTGAGCATGTCCTACAGGATATCATTCGCCCTTTCTAGGGAATCTTGAGTCAAGGAAAGTTGAAACGCCTTACAGATCATGGGTTTCCATACGATGGTTGTGCCCACAGACTGCTCAGATGTTCTCCAAGCATGGATAGAGAAGTTAATAGAAAGCGATCGCGACAAGCTGTGGATTTGGGGGATCTCTTCAAAGCTTGTGGATATCACGAAGGTGGAGGTTTCTTGATACTTCCTGTGCGCAGTTGCCTAATTCTGGAAGCCGGCTCATCATGTATTCCGCTTTGGGAGAATCGAATTGACCCCAACCTTGGAGGAGGTCCACAAAATATGTTGTCTACAGAGGTTCCTAAGACCCACCGTGTTTATGCAGCGCGATGGGTATTCCTCAGTCTTGAGTGAGCTAACTGGCCTATCAACTAGTGATTGTGGTCGTCAGCTCATCTATTCAGACGAACATTCTCCCATGCTGTAGCTAGCTTACTTTGACAAAGTAGCCGGAATGCACGCCTTCTTGGGTGACGAGCTGTGGTTGAAAGGTTTTGTTGTCCGCTTCCTAGGGGAATTGATTTTCAGCCATGGTCAGGTGGTTGTAAACATTGAAGTCGCAAAGATTGCTTTGGCAGTTGTCACCCATCAGATAGATTTAGCCCCAGTCATCTTGGCAGAAACTTATTGAGCTCTGGACCGATCACTGCGATGCTGCCGACACTTTTATGGCTGTGGAGCTTTTATACAGGTATGGTTGGCTGCTAATCTAGGTGTAGAAGTCTTACGCCCACAACGGTCGGCCTTCGAGTCCTACTGTCGAAGTGGCCATGCATGCAGGCTCACCTCAGTTCAGAAGGAGTACAAGCGGTTAGAAAGCCTGACAAAATAGAAAGTCATCTGGCGCATTATTCCTTCAGCTACTCATAATTTTGAGGCCTTCTTCAACACAGCCAACATGTAGTTTATCGTCCTACCGGGGTTGACTGGTGGAGTTGAATATCACTCAGTCCGTGTGGTGCGGCAATTCGGCTATCAGCAAGATTCCTTTGTTCAGGGGTAGATGCCAGCACGGTTCCAAGGATACCTCCTAAGCTCTTACACTATGACTAAGGAGCTATCTCACCTGCTTAGTGGCTCCATACGATCGAAGGATTTTACAGTCATAGAGGGGAAAGGTTGCACAACAGATTATGAAGCCGAAGTCGAAGAGACATGGCCAATCCATGGCACTGCTCCGAGTCATACACTCTTTGCCAAAGCCTTGGGCTCCAAGAGATCCAGGGATGACGCAGATTCTTAACATTCATGTCATGTTACTGGTTCTTTACAAGTTGAAATACATGTAATCACTTCATTGACTCTGGTAATAAAATTCATCAGAACATTTCTAGCCAGCTTGTTTGGTTGCTTATGATTAATGCAGAACAGAAATCGCCATCACGACAACATGTGCTTGATTGGTTCAGGATTCTATTTTCTTCTGCCTGTCGGCTTGGTGTTGGGGACCACCCAAATAATAGTCAAGAATCTCGTTTTATTGCCCCGGTCTGGACGAATGAAGCCTTCACAACTTCTGTGCCAGATAGGGTGGAATTACCCCTTTCACCTTTGAATTCCTATCCGGACGGATGGATTCAAGGCCTCCCTTTTCCATCTTTTCCAGACTACTGGTCAGAGTCTAGGTGTTCCCATCCCTAGTTCGATCTGTTCGGACGAACCTCAATGCCACCCCTCTCGCCTTCGAATTCCTATCCAAACGGACGGATTCAAGGCCTTCCTTTTCCGTCTTTTCTAGACTACTGGTCAAAGTTTAGATGTTCCCATCCCTGGTTCGATCCATTCGGACGAACCTCGGTGCCGCCCCTCTCGCCTTCGAATTCCTATCCAGACAGATGGATTCAAGGCCTCCCTTTTCTATCTTTTCTAGACTACTAGTTGAAGTCTAGATGTTCTCATCCTTGGTTCGATCCGTTTGGATGAACCTCAGTGCCACCCCTCTTGCCTTCAAATTCCTATCCTGATGGATGGATTCAAGGCCTCCCTTCTCCATCTTTTCTAGACTACAGGTCAGAGTCTAGGTGTTCCCATCCCTGGTTCGATCCGTTCGAACGAACCTCAGTGCCACCCCCCTCGCCTTCGAATTCCTATCCGGACGGAAGGATTCAATGCCTCCCTTTTCCATCTTTTCTAGACTACCGGTCGGAGTCTAAATGTTCCCATCCCTGGTTCGATCCGTTCGGATGAACCTCGGTGCCACCCCTCTCGCCTTCGAATTCCTATCTAGACAGAACAATTCAAGGCCTCCCTTTTTTATCTTTTCTAGACCACCGGTCGAAGTCTAGATGTTCCCATCCCAGGTTCGATCCGTTTGGATGAACCTCGGTGCTAAAGCAGACTGTTTGCCTCCTTCCTTTGGGCTGATATCCTGAACTACCCAGGCAATCCCTGTGATGCCCGATGGATTCCCCTCTCTCCTTGTTCCTTGCCTCCTTTTGGGCTGGTAGCCCGAACTACCCAGATGACTTTCGTGACTAGTCACTATTCGGTCGGCAAGCACTGTGAGTCTTGTCTGGCATTTCTCTCGACAATTATGATAACCATTCATGTCTTTTAGGAGCTGATTGGTTGTCAGCTTGTCGGCATTTGTCATTAATGCTGTCTTCTGTGATTTTGGCTTCGACTATGGCATTCAGGGAGACAGGACAGGACTTCTGGTGTATTCATTGGCTGGTAGCTGGTTGCCATTAACTAACTCTTTCTTGCAGCTTCAGATAGGGCATCTTCGTCAACTCTGAGAGCTGATCTCCTCCTCCTGATCTCCTTTCCTTGTAAAAATGGGTGGGGTGTCTCTGTCAACCTTGAGCATCGGTCTCTGTTCTATTCGTCCTCCAACCTTGCTCAGGGAGGCGAATCTGTAGACACCATATGCTTGGAATTAGACAAAACCCTAAAAATCCTAAAAAACCAAACAAAACCATAAAACCCTAAATATACCATAAAAACATTAGAAAACCCTAAAAAATCCAAAAAACCCTAGGAAAACCCTCAAAAAATAAAAAAAACCATAAAACCCTAAATAAACCCTAAAACCTAGGTTAAACCCTAATCCAAACCTTAAACCCTAGGTTAAGACCTAAACCAAATTCATAACCCTAATCCAAACCCTAAACCTAGGTCAAACTCTAAACTATAAGTCAAACCCTAAACCATAAGTCAAACCCCAAACCCTAATGTCAAACCCCAACAACCTTAACCACTTCCCACTTCACTCCAACAACCATAACCACTTCCCACTTCACTCTAACCACCTTAACTACCTCCCACTCTAACTATAACAACCAATCAAGCAATTTGGAAGCCTATAAATAGCCCCATTTGCAAGTGAGAATGAGGATTTGGAAAATTTGAGAGGAGAGCCTCCCAAAGCTTTTTCTCCCACTCAGAGCAACTAGAGTGATCCTGGAGCAAGGAGGAAGCTCGTGTAGGAGAGAAATCAGAGTTTCCAGCCATTTTCGGCGAGCTCCGGCGGCCTCCAGCATGCTCCAGCGGTCAAGTCCACTGCCAGACCAGGTATGCCCTCCACTAACTTCAATTTACTTCAAAAATGCTCTCCTAGGTTTCCCTCTACCTCCCCTGATCGATTCCAACGGAGCCAAAGGTCTCCTCTGGTCCGAATCGAGTTTCCAGGCCTCGCCGGCATCGTTTTCCGACAACTAGGTGGGGGTGCGAGTCCAGGGCATGATCCTTGCCCTAGGATCCTAGATCCTCCTTCCATGAGGTCCCTCTTGCTTCTTCGATCCCTAGTGCGCTATTTTGCTGCCTCCTCGAGCCTCCAGTAGAAGATCGCCGGAGTCGTGCGTCGTTGTAGTCGCTGGGGAAGAAGGCTGATAACAACGACTGATCGCAAGCCTCTAGCTTCACCGTGTGTCTCCAAGCATCCAGAAACATTCCACGATGCACCCTCAGCACTCCGGAGCCATCGAAGCCAAGCATCGTGCACTAGATCACCACCAAGCTGGAGCAGTCCCGACGGCGAGCGAGGTCCGAGGATGGGAGGAGTGTCCCATGTTTGCTTCTGGAAGAAGGGAAATGCTCCAGTCGTCGCCTCCAAGCTTCCTGGACCCCTGAGCGCCACGCCGCAGCCCTTTGAAGCCTCCTTCTCCGACATTGTCGCTGGAGCAGTCCCGACGGCGATGGAGGTGGGAGGCCCACTCCAGCTGTAGAACCTTCGATCCAGACCATTGGATCTTTCCCTCTCCTCTTCTTGCTCCCTGTGAGGTCTGATCTTCAATCAGGCTTTTGGATGCTCTGGAAGAACATCCTCGGTGGTCGTCGATGGCGGAGTTTCATCGCCGACAGCCATCGATTCTTTTCCTTTTAAAAAATAAAAAAATAGTTTTCTTTGAATAAACTTCTGATACTTTTGTTTTCTTACAGTGAGGTCCTTCTTTTCTTACAAGTAGGTCCTTTTTCTTACAATTAGGTCCTTGCAATGTTTTTATTAAATCGTTTGAATAAAGTTTGATTTGAAAATATTGCAATGTGCCCCCTAAATAATCTTGTTAATGCCTTTCATGCTTTAAAGTTTGATATAGGACACTCTGACTTACTTTTCACACATTAAAGTCCAACATTTTTGCATAAAAAACCCTAAACTTTGTTGAAATAGTTTTGAATGCATATTTCTCTGTCAGAATTGCAAGTTAAATCCTGAGAATTCAAATGTGACTTGAATTGCATTTTAGCCCTTGAATTTCACTAATTTCTCACTGAATGCATGTTTTCTAGGGTAAATTTGCATGTCAGCCCTTGAAACTTTTTGTTTTCAAACATGGACTCTTTTTCTTGCATATTTTGTCCTCAATTTCTTCAGAATTGCATTAAATACATGTTTTAATGGCAAAATTGCATTTTAACCCCTACGAATCTTCAATTTGACCAAAAATGCACAAATTTGCATATTTGACCCTAGATTTCTTCAAAATTACATAAAATGTGTTTTTCTATGTATTTTTGATGATTTATCATCAGAATTTCATTTTTCACTTAGAATTTGGGAATTTTGTACAAAAGCCCTTGGAATTTACATTTTTACACTCTTACATGCATTTTGCACATTTTGTTGCACATTTTCATGCATATTATCTTGTACCTTCTTCCTTTCATTGTGCACTTATTTCTAAGTCATTTCAAGCTTGATTTTCCCATCGTTTCCCTGATTTCTTTCGACTTTCGCGATTCTGACTTGATTTGGCTTTCCATCGCCTAAGGGCGTACATTAATAGGCTTAACAATGTCGACATTGTCCTGAATGAGGATTATTTTCCCTAAGTTGATTTTCTCGGATTTATTCAAATTTCCTTTGATTTGCGAAATGCTTTCCGAGAGTTTCTTGATTTTAACAATTTTCCTCATCGCCCACAGGCGTACAGTAAAGCGCCATTCTCAATGCCTACATTTGTCCCTCGGATTATCTTTTCTCCTTTTATTTATTTCATTTCCTTGATTTAGCATGTTTCCAATCATCTTTAGCATGAGCATTCGGAATAGGCAAGCACACACACAATAGTCCATTGGCAAGTAGGAAACCTAGAAAGACCAAGTTTTTCGGGCGCATAGGGGTGCCTAACTCCTTCCCCAAGCGTAACAAGAATCCTTACCCTTTCTCTGGCCCGCATTGATTTGTGCATTACATCCATTAGGCACGGAGCATGCATGTTTTCTTAAGCTTGTTTTCTTTTTGTTTTTCCTTTGTGTTTGGTTTTCCTTGTCTTTCCATTAAAAGACTAGGTGGTGACTCCTTTCCTTATCCTTTCTTATCTTTCCTTGGTGTTTCTGAGTCTAGTCTTCTTCTCCAGATTCACCATCTTTGCCGTGACTGTATTGGGACTCCTTGTGTGCTTCCACGCACCGTAAGGAGAGCCGTGTCGGGTTCCACCAGCATGATCATAGTTTTGCAGGCTGGTCAAGCGACGACCGATAACGGACCTAGAAAGCGAGCTCAGTCGACAGATCTTGAAGGTGAGTCATCAAAGCGAAGCTCACCAAAGATAGGGCAGGCATTGACATTTCACGTCTTGCATTCATCATTGTCCACATGTGGTTGCATGCATGTATTTCATGCATTTGTTTCATACATAGTCCCATGCACATCCATACATGTAATCTATACATCTCATGCATATTATCGTATTCTTATGCATACATTTAATGCATGTTTTCAGGGTTGTATATACTCATGCATATCATATTTTGCTGCATCAAATCGAATTTACCTTCTATGTGACATTTCACACATTTGATTTGACTTTACAAACATTATTTCGTATTGGTTTTCATCGACCGAGGGCGTACATTAACAGGCTTGACAATGCTGACATTGACCCGAAAGAGGATTATTTTCCCTAATTTGATTTCCCGGATTTCTTCAAGTTTCCACTGATTTGCGTGACGCTTTCTGAGTATTCTCAATTTTCACGATTTTCCTCATCGCTCACGGGCGTACAGTAAAGTGGCATTTGCAATGCCTACATTGTCCCTTGGATTATCATTTTTTCTTTTGTTCATTTCTTCTCTTTGATTTGGCATGTTTTCCAGTCATATTTAGCATGTGCATTCAGAATAGGCAAGCATACACACAATAGACCATTAGCAAGCAAGAAACCTAGAAAGACCGAGTTCCTCGGGCGCATGGGGGTGCCTAACCCCTTCCCCATGCGTAACAAGAATCCTTACCCTTTCTTTGGCCTGCATTGATTTGTGCACTACATCCATTAGGCACGGAGCATGCATATGTTCTCTTCGCCTTAGTTTCTTTTGGATTTTTCCGTTGTGTTTAGTTTTCCTCGTCTTTCCATTAAAAGACTAGGTGGCAACTCCTTTCATTATCCTTTCTTATCTTACCTTGGTGTTTCTGAGTCCAGTCTTCTTCTCTGGATTCACCATCTTCGCCGTGACCGTATCGAGACTCCTCGTGTGCTTCCACGCACCGTAGGAGAACCATATAGGGTTCCACCGATATGGTCACAATTAGCAAGCAAGAAACCTAGATAGACCGAATTCTTAAAGCGTATGGGGGTGCCTAATACCGTCCACATGCGTAACAAGAATCCTTACCCTTTTTTTGGCTCTTATTGGTTTGCACACTTCATCCATTAGGCACGAAGCACACACGCATTCACTTGCATTCATTTGCATTATTTTCTTGCATTCATATGCATCTTGGTGTGACCATGCTAGTGGAACCCTGCACTGCTCTCCTAGGTGCATGGAAGCACACGAGGAGTCTCGATACGGTCACAGTGAAGATGGTGAATCCAGAGAAGAAGCCTGGGCTCAGAAACACCAAGGAAAGATAAGAAAAGGATAAGCAAAGGAGTCGCCACCTAGTCTTTTAATGGAAAGATATGGAAAACCAAACACGAAGGAAAAATCGAAAGAAATCAAGGCAAAAAAACATATGCATGCTCCGTGCCTAATGGATGTAGTGCACAAATCAATGTGGATTAGAGAAAGGGAAAGGAATCTTGTAACTCATGGGGAAGGGGCTAGGCACCCCCATGCGCCTGAAGAAATCGGTCTTTCTTGGTTTCCAGCTTGCTAATAGTCTATTGTGTGTATGCTTGTCGAATCTGAATGCACATGCTTGATATGACTGGAAAACATGCCAAATCAAAGAAAAGAAGTGAATAAGAGAAAACAAATGATAATCCGAGGGACAAATGTAGGCATTGAAAATGCCACTTTACTGTACGCCCGTGGGTGATGAGGAAAATCGTGAAAATCGAGTATACTTGGCAAGCGTCATGTAAATCAGCAGAAACTCGAAGAAATCCGAGAAAATCAAAATGGGGAAAATAATCCTGATACGGGTCAATGCCAGCATTATCAAGCCTGTTAATGTATGCCCTCGGGCGATGGAAAACCAAATCAAATCAAAGTCGCGAAAGTCTGAAGAAATCCAGGAAATGATTTGAAAACCAAGTTTGAAATGAGTCAGAAATGTGTGCATGAAGCAAGTAAAAAAGGCAAGAGAAAATAAGCATGAAAAAGGGGAAAAATTGTACAAAATGCTTGTGTGAGTGAAAAAGATAAATTCCAAGGGCTTTTGGGCAAAATTCACATGTTCTGAGTGAAAACTGAAACCTTGAGGCTAAACCATCAAAAATACCTAGGAAAACACAATTTATGTAATTTTGAAGAAATCTAGGGTCAAATGTGCAAAACTGTGCATTTTTTGTCAGATTCAAGGTGCCTAGGGTTCAATACGCATGGAGAAGTTTAATCAAAAGAAAACTATTTTTTTATTTTTTTTAAAGAAAAAAGAAACGACGGCCACCGACGACGGAACTCCGCCGTCGATGAACGCTTGGGATGCCATTCCGGGGCATCCCGATGCCTGATCATGCATCAGGTCCCACTGGAAGCAAGAAGAGAGGAAATGGAAAGATCTGGCGGCTCCAATGAGGTGCTCGATGGTCCAGCATTGCTTCCCACCCCCCTCGCCGTTGACTCGACTCCGCCGATGGCGCCGAGGAAGAAAGGGGTGCTGGAGGCTCTGGTGCATCTAGGGCTGCTAGGAGCTTGGGAGAGTGGAGTGGAAGAATTTCCATCATCCAAGAGCAAGAATGGGGCCTTTCCTCTTCCGCCTGATCGAGCTTCATCGGTGCTCCAATGATAGTAGTTGCAAGGGAGAATCGAGGCCTGATTCGAAGACCTGGTGGCTCTGAAAGCTTGGGGGAGACTAGAGGATTGTGTCCTAATGCTTGGGGATGCACAGCGAGGCTGGAGGTGCCTGATCGAGCTTTGTTGCCAGTTGTCTTCTCCGACGACGGTGACAGAGCCCGATTCCGACGAGTGGCTCCTAGAGGCTTGCTGGAGTCTCGAAACGGTGTCCAGAGTATCGAAGAAGCAGGAGGAGCATTGGGGGGAGAGGATCGAGCACATTGGGGCACGAATTGATCACTGGATTCGTGCCCCCACCTACGTCGTCGGAAAGTAGCTCCGGTGACCTCTTGAACTTTGATTCTGGCCAGGGAAACCCCATGGCACTGCTAGAATCAGTTGGGGAAGAAGACCTACGAGACCATTTTTTGAAGGAATTGAGATCAGTGCAGGGCATACCTGCGAGGACAGTGGAGATGGTCGCCGGAGGTCGCCAGAGCTCACCGGAGGTGGCTTGAAGTTGTTTCTCCTCTTTCTCCTTCTTTTTCCTTGCAAATGGGGGGGTATTTATAGGCTTGCAATGGCTGGGTAGGTTAGAGTAGTTGGTTATGGATAGTTAGAGGTTGTTGGAAGTTGTTACAAGTTGTTATAGGTTGTCATGATAAAGGTGGGAAGTAGTTAGGGGTTGTTTAGGTGGTTAGAGGTTATTATAGGATGTTATGGTGGAGTGGGAAGTTGTTATAGGTTGTTAGGGTTTGAAATTAGGGTTTAGGGTTTGACTTAGGGATTAGGGTTTGATTTAGGGTTTAGGTTTTGAATTTGATTTGGGTTGGCTTTAGGGTTTTGAGTTAGTTTTAGAGTTTTGGACTAACTTTTGGCTAGATCTAGAGTTTAGTGGTAGGGTTTAGGGTTTTAGCTTGGTTTTAGGGTTTGATTTATGGTTTAGGGTTCTAAATTAGGCTTTGAATTAATTTTGAATCAATTCTGGGGTTTTGGATTAAGTTTCGAGTTAAGTTTAGGATTTTGAATTTGATTTTGGTTAGTTTTAGGGTTTAAGGTCCCATTACAAGCATATGGAGTGTCTACAGATGTCCCTCCCTAAGCAAGGTCGGAGGACGAATGAAACAGAGATCGATGCTTAGGGTTGACAAAGACACCCCGCTCCCCTTCTTGTAATGAAAAAAGGAATAGGAGGAGGAGACCACTGCTCAGAGTTGATGAAGACGCCTTGCCCGAAGCTGCAAGAAAGAGTTAGCTACTGGTAACCAGCTACCAGTCGGTGAAAACACCAGAAGTCATGACCTGCCACCCAGAACGCCACAGACGAAGTTGTAATCATGGAAACTAACATTAATGACAGATGTTGATACGTTGACAACCAATCAGCTCCTATAGGACATGACTAGTTATCACACTTGTCGAGAAAAGCACCGGACAAGACTCACAGTGCTTGCCGACCGAAAAGTGACTGGTCACGGAGGTCATCCAGGTAGTTCAGGCTACCAGCCCAAAAAGGGGGGAAGGAACAAGGCGAGTGGGGAATCCATCGGGCACTACAAGTATTGCCTAGGTAGTTCAGGAAACCATCCCAAGAGAAAGGGGGCACAACAGGATACCAAACCTGTTGACCAACAGGATAGGCACCTAGACAAGTGCCCATTAGGCAGTCCCGGGTACCGATCCACAGAAGGAAGTTAGTGTACTCCATTTAGAGCATGACCAAAGGGGGCACCATCGATACCAAACTCTCTGAGTAAGGATTGAATGGGGCATGGTAGGTTTCAGACCTACCAACCGGAAGGAAAAAATTTTAAGTTTAGGACTTACCAACCAATGGGAGAATGGTAAGTTTAGGACTTACTGACCAAGAAGGGAAAATGGCAAGTTTGGGACTTACCGACCAAGGGAGAATGGAAAGTTTAGGGCTTACCAACCAAAGGGAAAGTGGCAAGTTTCGGACTTACCAACCAAAGGAAGAATGGTAAGTTTTGGACTTACCAACTAAAGGAAAAATGGTAAGTTTTGGACTTACTGACCAAGAAGAGAAAATGGCAAGTTTCGGACTTGCCCACCAAAGGGAGAAAGGTAAGTTTCAGATTTACTGACCAAGAAGGGAAAATGACATGTTTCGGACTTGCCAACCAAAGGGAAAATGGCAAGTTTCGAACTTGCCAATCAAAGGGAGAATGGTAAGTTTCAGACTTACTGACCAAAATAAAAATAGTAAGTTTCGGACTTACCGACCAAGAAGGGAAAATGGCAAGTTTTGGACTTGTCGACCAAAGGGAGACTGGTAAGTTTTGGACTTACTGACCAAGAAGGAAAAATGGTAAGTTTCGGACTTACTGACCAAAGGAAGAATGGTAAGTTTCGAACTTACCGATTAGAGGAGAAAATGGCAAGTTTTGGACTTGCCGACCAAAGGGAGAATGGTAAGCTTTGGATTTACCGACCAAAGGGAGAATGGCAAGTTTCGGACTTACCAACCAAGGGAGAATGGTAAGTTTCAGACTTACCGACCAAGAAGAGAAAATGGCAAGTTTCAGACTTACTAATGAAAGGAAGAATGGTAAGTTTCAGACTTACCGATCAAGAATGGAAAATGACAAGTTTTGGACTTGCCGACCAAAGGGAGAATGGTAAGTTTCGGACTTACCGACCAGAGGGGAAAATGGCAAGTTTCGGACTTGTCGACCAAAGGATGAATGGTAAGTTTCGAACTTACCGACCAAGAAGGGAAAATGGCAATTTTCGGACTTGCCGAGCAAATGGAGAATGGTAAGTTTCGGACTTACCGACCAGAGGGGAAAATGGAAAGTTTCGAACATGCCGACCAATGAGAGAATGGTAAGTTTCGGACTTACCGACCAAGAAGGGAAAAGGGCAAGTTTCGGACTTGCCGACCAAAGGGAGAATGGTAAGTTTTGGACTTACCGACCAAGAAGGGAAAATGGCAAGTTTCGGACTTGCCGACCAAAGGGAGAATGGTAAGTTTCGGACTTACCGACCAAGAAGGGAAAATGGCAAGTTTCAGACTTACCGACCAAAGGGAGAATTGTAAGTTTCATACTTATCGACCAAGGGAGAATGGTAAGCTTCGGACTTACCGACCAAAGGGAGAATGACAAGTTTTGGAGTTGTCGACCAAAGGGAGAATGGTAAGTTTCAAACTTACCGACCAAGAATGGAAAATAGTAAGTTTCGAACTTATTGACCAAAGGGAGAATGGTAAGTTTCAGACTTACCGACCAAGAGGGGAAAATGATAAGTTTCGGACTTACCAACCAAAGGGAGAATGGTAAGTTTCGGACTTATCGACCAAGAAGGGAAAATGGCAAGTTTCAAACTTGCCGACCAAAGGGAGAATGGTATGTTTCAGACTTATCGACCAAAGGGAGAATGGTAAGTTTTAGACTTACCAATCAAGAAGGGAAAATGGCAAGTTTTGGACTTGTCGACTAAAGGGAGAATGGTAAGTTTCGGACTTACCGACTAAAGCGAAAGGACCTCATCCATCTTGGAATGAAGTCAAGGAGAATGTCTTTGAACTCCGTCCTTTCGGATGCGAATCAGGGAGACAAGGATGCAGGGGTCTTGACTAACTATTTAGCCAAAAGGATTTGCCAAAGGGATCTTATTCAAGTACCAGTGCACCATGGATCGTCGCTGCTATGGGGGATATCAGTTGAAACATCTGAGGATTTATTGTCTACGTCGTTGTGAATTCAGAGTGTTTGTGACATGCCATAGATTCCCCGGCTCTTATGAATGTCATTTCTTTATAAGCATGTGCACCTAACCATCATTTGGACAATTATTTGCACCAAGTGTTCTCGAAACAGTTCCCCTTTCCACAAAGCAGCTTACATGCCTCTGGTCGAAGGCTCTAGTTCAGTTACATAGTAAGTGGATGTTCTGTTAGGTGCCTGAAACGTGACCTTCGACCAAAGTGCAGCTGACATGCCCCTGGTCAAAGATTCTGGTTCAATTACACTGTAGTTGGTATCCTGTCAAGCACATGATATGTGACTTTTGACCAAAAAGCAGCTAACATGCCGTTGGTATCAAACTGGCCGGACATCACTTGTGGGTATGGAGTCTTGGAAGCCAGACTGTAACTATAGATGCACCTTGAAACATTGGAGTAATTGAGACTGTCATTAGTTAAAGCAAGTGATGCATTCACCAAGTGACTGGAAGTATGTATACCCAACTGCCACCCTGTATTGTACTTGGAAGACATGAGGAATCGTGGCAACTTGATAAAGGCCTCTGATTGGGATTGTAGCTTGCCTTCGACTAGTATGTCTTGGATGTGTTCTGCTCGACCGTGGTGTTTTGATAACTCTGTATTTGGCCACGCTACTTTAGGACATTTTCTTGATTGTATTTGCCAAATTCTGGATTGCTGCGTGGAGTCCATAGTCATGTTGTTGTCTCCACTAATCATTTAACATGTAGGTCCTGATCAGAGAACAACTAACTTGCCCTTGATGAACTAAGTAATAGATTGTGTGAGCCTAGCTAGAAAGTAGCTGACATACCCCTAGTATGAAAGGTGAATGATGCTCAATGAAAATAGAGGTCAGATCAGGAGATACCAAGGCAAAATAGATGCCTCTGGCACGAGTCAGGCTATCATGGGAAGTGTTGGGCACCACTCAAAGATGTAAAGACTTGAGGATTAGACTGTGACTGTAGGCACACTTTGAATCACTAAAATGGTGAAGGCTGATTCTGGTTGAGGCTAGTGACACATTTGTTTACTGATGGGAGTCATATATATTCATCCACTGTCCCGAGCTATACTCCGATGGAAGAACGTAATGTGGTAAATCGTAGTCTATCTCAGGCTGGCTATTCTCTGTTCTGCTACTTATTGTGTCATTGTGCTCTAGCTGCAAACATGTACTTGGCTGTGTTGACCTCAGGCATTCCCCAAATAATGTTTATCACACTTGAACTGTTGTGGAGGAATTGCTGTCACATTGCTGATTCGGCAAGTCCATGTAGTTCATGCACTAACTGGTGTCCTTACTGTACATGCACTTCGACCAAAGAGTAGCTGAAATGTCCCTGGCTAAAAGTCCTTGGCAAAACCCTATTGAACCAATTAATATTCAAGCAAAGAGATTCATCCAAGCAAAACTATGATGATTATGATTATTGTGGTGGACTCTATTATTGTGAGCAATTTAATTGTTTAAGAGTGACCTTTTTGTTTGAGAAATGCATGCCTTGTGATTTTAGTTGCTTGTTATTTTCATTTACTGCTTTGCTTGTTCAATGAGTTCATTATCTGGATCACTTGCTTGTTTAGTTTGATTGTTTGTCTGCCCTCAGTTTGGCTGGAAAGCTGTATGCCTGTTAGAGGAGGATGACACCTTCGACTCAGTTGACACTATAGAGATTCGCAAGTCATCAGGTGGCTCTCGTTGGGTAGTGGTGGCACTCAAACTCACTGTAAGATAGTGTAATGGACCTGGCTCCATGCCAAACTCTTTAAGGTCCTACACCTACTTTTCTTTTTAATATCATTGACTTTTGTTTTACTTCCTCATAGACATGCGGTTTCATTGTAACCTTGACTTGGAGGTAATAAGTGCCCGATCTATTCAAGCGGCCTTTATTGCAAGAGGGTGGGTCAGTCCCTCAAAGGTGTGATTTTACTGAGCGCATACTCCAACTCCTCTCCAAGGTACGGTAAGGGTAGAGCTACAACGCACGTCTCTCACTCTTGGGCTGACTTCTGTCTTCTCTATTCTTTTATGCCCTTGAGAATGTATGTCTTCTTTTTTGGCATACACTCTCAGTCACCCCTAACATTTTATCTCCCTCTTGGAGGTGCAGGATCCTTGCGGAGTTTGGACATTTCGTCCGACTTTAATGTTCGGTGGCTCCCTCGCTAACTCGGTTGTCTAAGTAGTGACAACTAAGGAGGGATAATCCATTCTGACATAGGCGAGCTTTTCCAATTTTCATCATCAGGCAAAATGTTATTGACAAGCAAACAATTATTTTCAATTGTTCTTGATGTTTTTCTGTTTTGTGTTTTTCTTCTTTTTCCTCTTTTTCGTCTTTTGTGCTTTTTTTATTTTTTGTGTTTTGATATGTGGTGATGCAAAAAGAAAAACAAAGGAAGCAAAAGAAAAAAAAAATAGCTTTAGTCCTTGTTGTTGCTGTTTGTCATTGCCATTGGGGTTCAAAGTAACGCCTAGCAGTGCCACTAGAAACCGGAATCAGGGCAGATGTATCCGAAGCTATCAAACCATTATTGAAACTGAGACTGTCATTATGAATGCTGAATTTGCTGGTGACATTAAGACTGTATCTCTGTTGGAGTTGATATCTGCTGTGACGGTTGTCTCCTACTTGATCAAGGATATTTGCATGTGCTGGGTCATATCGGTGCATGGCAAACTGGCAAACTTTACGTTAGACCCCCCATAGAGGAACAAGAACAAGAGTGGCACACGAGAGTGTCGCCGGACAGAACTGAGAAAAGACAAGAGGACAAACTAGGCTAATGAGGAATAAGAACAAGAGCGGCATATGTGTGTGCCATCGGACAAAAACTGAGAGAGGACAAACTAGGCAAATAAGGCTCGATGGATTCCCTGTGAATGAACTGGGAGAAAGAGGGAAATACTACTGAAGTTCCAGCATCCACGGAGCTTGCCGGCTCAGATAAGGTAAGGTCGGCTATTCTAGGGTGTGCATGTGCATGTGCGGGTGTGGGTGTAGGTGTATGTGTGTGCTACCTCCTGTGTGTTGACGACATTGTATCCATTGTCAATCAAGTCCTGGATAGCATTTTGGAGAGCATGACACTTGTTTGTCGAATGTCCACAATTGCGATGGAATTGGTAGAACAAGTTTGTCCTATAACACCAAGGAAGCAGGTCCGGTGGTGGGCGAATCTCTAGTAGCTGTAGGAATGGCGCAACTTTGGAAAAGATGTCACTCAATGACTTTCCAAGTGGAGTGAAGTCAGTTTCCTTATGGCGAGGTCGCCTTTGCCGTTGTTGCTGTCCATGTTGCATTGACGTAGCGAGACGCATCGGTTCAACAGTGGTGTGTGGGTGTGTAATACGTGCTGACCTAGATGCTGGTGAGGATAAAGGCATGGATGTGGGTGCTGCACCTTGCTTGCCAATGACAATAGTCCCGCTGTCGATCAAAGTCTGAACGACGTCCCTTAGAGTGTGGCAATTATCAGTCGAGTGCCCTAGGGCTCGGTGATAATTGCAGTATACGTTCACGTCGTACCACTGAGGGAGTGGAGTTGGTGGGGGGCATGGATTCGGGAGTCTTAGAAGCTACACAACACGAGGAAAAACAACGCTCTGCGACTCGCCCAATGGAGTGTAGTCGCTTTCAACGCGACGACCTCATTTCTTCTTAGGTTGTTGTCCTTGCTGAGCCGATGCGATGAGATGCACTGGCTTGACAGTGGAAGGTGTGCGCCTAGTGTGCAGTGATGACCTACATGCGGGACCTGATCCTGATGTTGAAATGGGTTCTGAGTATGTTGTGCTGTGTGTGGTGTTGAGCGCGAGAGCAATAGCTACGGCATTGGTACAGCTCCGGGCGACAGACTTGAGAAATATTGTACTCTCACACAACTAATGGGTTGATTCTTAAGTGACTGTGATGCATGCTATGACCAATACAGTTGTGGTGCAGGAGGTAGAGATAACGCCCCCATCGCCAAAGTAGTGTGATGTTGGGGCGATGGAATGGGTGATAATATGGTGGGGTGAGCCTGCAATGCTATAGTGGTCTACATTGGAACCTCAGAGGCTGAAAGAAGAGGAGTCTCAACAAGATCATGAGAAAGGGCCACGCGCTCGAACCCTCAGGCAATGCTCTTAAGTACTGAGCTTGTGTGGCCGAAGATCCAACAAAAGATAGGTCAGAAGGCAAGAGAAGAAGAGGAATGGCCCCTAAAACAGATGCAACCGTAGCTGGTTGAACTCCTGAAATAGGAGGGCCCAAGAGATAGGGTGCAACTGGCAGAACTTCTGCGCCCACGTGGTAGTCACCACAATCAACTCGGTGACGGGCCCAAGATCGGCTCGTGTCTGCCACTGTCCCGGAAGAGGAGATAGGGATCCTTTATGATTCCCAAATTGGGATGCCCAGAGGGAAGAAGAAGTAGTCAAAGTGAGAGAAGGAGGATCTGAATGTGGGACCCCCTTCAGAACAATAACGGGAGGCTTGGGGGTCTGCGAGGCCATGGCTAACCGCAAGTGAATATGATTGGAGCTGCGATAGAAGACAAATGCACGAGCTTTAAGACAACTATTGTCAAAAGTGAGCAATAGCTTGGAAAAGGCAAGCGAAAACAACCACGGGAGGCCACCCGCAACAGAGACACCTGAGCTCCTAGCTGAGGACCTCGCAACAAGCTACCTAAGAAAACAGGCAAGAGAATCAGGTATCAGAACCTGAACAACGACGGACAAACAAATGCGAGTTATTAAAGTGGCATGCAATGACACACAATGCTGATGAATGTCCTAAAGTGCACTTTCTCACCATGCATGTCCCATATGGGGTTGATCACACGGGACACACTCATGGGTTTCAGGTTTTGACTCTAGTCAGAAACGTAAAGTTCTCACTCTAAATCCTAGCTGGTGTGCTAGCAGTGAACGGGTGGTGTGTTGGTGGCCTCGTCTCCTGTAGTATCATGGAGTTGTACCCTCAACTAGCACCGACACGACCCCAGACAAGGGGGACAAACTAGCAACACACCCTACGCCAAAGCTATAGAACGGGCATCTAGAATTGTTTTTCGCAAACTGTGGGTGGACTCAGAGGAGAAGATGCATGCCCTATATGATCAATCATGTTATATACTTTTGTGTTTTTTATTTGCATTTTATTAAACCATGGGGAATTGTGAGCATTTGTCTCTAGTTATGCCTTATTATTTGTTTATCTGAGTTTGTGTGTTTTATTTTAACCAGATAGGGAGGCAAACATGCCTCTACTCTCCTAATCATGGCAAATACAAAAAAAGGGAGAAAAAACACAATCATAGCATCCAAACAGTCAATCAATTAAGCAAAAGGCATGAATATGGCATGTGCTTGTGTAGTGCTCACAAGTAGTGAAGAAAAGCAAGTATCAACAAAAAAGCATGAATCAGGTCATGTGCATGTGTGGTGGCATAGCAATGGTGTAAAAAGGCACAAAAAGGCATGTTCAGTCAAATATGTACAAGCAAACAGAACAAGCAAACAAGCACAAAGTATATAGACAAGTAAGAAAACCCAAAACGAAAGCTAGAATCTGGTTATCCCCAGTGGAGTTGCCAGTTCCTGTGACTATGCCGGTGGAACCCTCCACGGCTCTCCTAGGTGCATGGAAGCACACGAGGAGTCCCTATACAGTCACGGCAAAGATGGTGAATCCGAAGAAGAAGATTGGGCTCAGAAACACCAAGGAAAGATAAGAAAAGGATAAGGAAAGGAGTCGCCACTTAGTCTTTCAATAGAAAGATGAGGAAAACCAAACACGAAGGAAAAACCGAAGGAAATCAAGCCAATGAAAACATATGCATGCTCCATGCCTAATGGATGTAGTGCACAAATCAATGCGGACTAGAGAAAGGATAAGGATTCTTGTTACACATGGGGAAGGAGTTAGGCACCCCTATGCGCCCAAAGAAATCGGTCTTTCTAGATTTCCTGCTTGCTAATGGTCTATTGTGTGTATGCTTGTCTACTCTGAATGCACATGCTTGATATGACTGGAAAACATGCCAAATCAAAGAAAAGAAGTGAATAAGAGAAAACAAATGATAATCCGAGGGACAAATGTAGGCATTGAAAATGCCACTTTACTATACGCCCATGGGTGATGAGGAAAATCGTGAAAATCGAGAATACTTGGCAAGCATCATGCAAATCAGCGGAAACTCGAAGAAATCTGAGAAAATCAAACTAGGGAAAACAATCCTCATTCAGGTCAATGTCGGCATTATCAAGCTTGTTAATGTATGCCCTCGGGCGACGGCGCGAAAGTCAGAAGAAATCCAAAAAATGATTTGAAAACTAGTTTGAAATGAGTCTGAAATGTTTGCATGAAGCAAGGAAAAAAGGTAAGAGAAAATAAGCATGAAAAAGGGGAACAAAATGTACAAAATGCTTACGTGAGTGAAAAAGATAAATTCCAAGGGTTTTTGTGCACAATTCACATGTTTTGAGTGAAAACTGAAACTCTAAGGCTAAACCATCAAAAATACATAGGAAAACACATTTTATGTAATTTTGAATAAATCTAGGGTCAAATGTGCAAAACTGTACATTTTTGGTCAGATTCAAGGTGCCTAGGGTTCAATATGCAATTTTGCCAATAAAACATGTCTTTAAAGCAATTATGAAGTAATTTAGGGTTAAATGTGCAAGAAGATGGTCTTAAGTTTGAGAATAGGAATTTCAAGGACTAACATGCAAATTTTCCCTAGAAAACATGCATTTAGTGAGAAATCAGTGAAATTCAGGGGCTAAAATGCAATTTTTGAACACATTTGAGTATATATTTAAATTTCCAGGGTTTAATTTGTAATTTTGACAGAAAAACATGCATTCAAAACTATTTTAATGAAGCTCAGGGTTTTAAATGCAAAATACTGGACTTAAAATGTATAAAAAGTAGTTATGAGGGTTTTATCAAACTTTAAAGCCTGGAAAACATTAACAAGAATGTACAGGGGTCACACTGCAATATTTTGAAACAAACATTATTAAAATGATTTTAAAAATATACGTAAGGACCTGAATGCAAAAAACAAGGACCTATGTGTAAGAAAAAGAAAATCTTAGAAGTTTAATCAAAAGAAAACTATTTTTTTATTTTTTTTTAAAGAAAAAAGAAATGATTACTGTCGGCAATGGAACTCCGCCGTCGACGACCACCTGGGATGCCCTTCCGGGGCATCCTAATGCTTGATCATGCATTAGGTCCCATTGGAAGCAAGAAGAGAGGAAGGGGGAAAGATCCGATGGCTCCGATGAGGTGCCTGATGGTCTATCGCTACTGCCCACTCCCCTCACTGTCAACTACTCCGGCGACGACGTTAAGGAAGAAAGGGGTGCTGGAGGCTCCGATGCGTCAGTCTAGGGTTGTTGGGAGCTTGGGAGAGTAGAGTGGAAGAATTTCCATCATCCAAGAGCAAGAATGGGGCTTTTCCTTTTCCTCTCGATCGAGCTTCATTAGCGCTCCGGCAACAGTAGTTGCAGGGGAGAATCGAGGTATGATTCAATGACTTGGTGGCTCTGAAAGCTTGGGGGAGACAAGAGGATCGTGTCCTGATGCTTGGGGGAGAAAACTATTTTTTTATTTTTTTTAAAGAAAAAAGAACTGATTGCTGTCGGCGATGGAACTCCGCCGTCGACGACCACCTGGGATGCCCTTCTGGGGCATCCTAATGCTTGATCATGCATTAGGTCCCATTGGAAGCAAGAAGAGAGGAAGGGGGAAAGATCTGATGGCTCCGATGAGGTGCCCGATGGTCTATCGCTACTGCCCACTCCCTTCACTGTCAACTACTCCGGCGACGGCATTAAGGAAGAAAGGGGTGCTGGAGGCTCCGATGTGTCAGTCTAGGGTTGTTGGGAGCTTGGGAGAGCGGAGTGGAAGATTTTCCATCATCCAAGAGCAAGAATGGGCCTTTTCCTTTTCCTCTCGATCGAGCTTCATTGGTGCTCCAGCAATAGTAGTTGCAGGGGAGAATCGGGGTTTGATTCAATGACTTGGTGGCTCTGAAAGCTTGGGGGAGACAAGAGGACCGTGTCCTGATGCTCGGGGATGCATGACAAGGCTGGAGGTGCCTGATCGAGCTCTGCTGCTAGTCGTCTTCTCCGACGATGGTGACGAAGCCTGATTCCAGCGAGCGACTCCTAGAGGCTTGCTAGAGGCTCGAAACGGTGTCCAGAGGATCGGAGAAACATGAGGAGGACAGGGGGAGAGTATCGAGCACATTGGGGCACGAATCAATCACAGGATTCATGCCCCCACCTACGTCACCGGAAAGCAGCTCTGGTGACCCCTAGAACTCTAATTCTGGCCAGGGAAACCCCATAGCACTGCTGGAATCGGTTGGGGAAGAAGACCTAGGAGACCATTTTTGGATGGAATTGAGGTTAGTGGAGGGCATACCTTCGAGGACAGTGGAGATGGCCACCGGAGCTCGCTGGAGCTTGTCGAAGGTGGCCTGAAGCTGGAATTCTTCTCCTCCCCGAGCTTCCTCCTTGATTCTAGACCTCTCTTGTTGCTTTGGTTGAGAGAAAATACCTTAGTGGCTGTCCGTTTGATTTTTCCAAGTTTTTCTCTCCTCTTTCTCCCCCTCTTTCCCCATTTTCCTTGCAAATGGGGGGGGGGGGATTTATAGGCTTGCTGTAACACCAAAAATCTGAGCACGTTACCTAAATCGTAGTATCATATGCAAAATTACACTAATTACAGTAAAATTAAATAACTGTAACTAAGGCTCACCTCTAGGAAACGATGTGTGGCTAGAAGTTCCAATTCCGGCATCGGAACTCGACTACACACGATCTGCACCAGAAAACCAAACAAGCACACGTGAGTGACATCTAAGTCACCTAGTACGCGCCCCAAACACACAAAAACAGTGAAAAGTCAAAAACTCAATTTTTTTTTAAATTTATAAAAGTTGGTTTTATTTAATGATCCAATTTAAAACGTCCTTGTCCTTTCCTTTGAAATCATTTGGGAATATGTTCCCAGGGTCATACTCTTTTCAAAACTCACTTTTCCTTTTTCTTTTAAAATTTCTAGGAATCATTTCCAAAACCATGTTCCTTTTTCAAAACTCATTTTTCTTCTTTATTGCTTGGGATTTCTTCCCATGACAAAAACCACTTTCAAAACTCACATCTTTGACCAGATCTAGCCTAAAACACAATGCCTCTCGGGCTCAAAACCAAAATCATAAAAACTGGTTTGTAACTGGTTAAAACACAATTCTTGTTTTATTCTAGGATTCTAGGACCATTCATAAGTCCAATCCCAGACAAACCACATTCCGTTTTATTTCTCAAAGTTCCATTGTTTTCTTATTCATTTCCACTTTTCTTCACTGATGTTATCTTGATCAGGAGTAACCAGGCACACAAGTAGTAGGCAAGGACACCATTTCCCCTACCTTCCTACACTGTCGCGATGAAATTCCCCGTGCTGGATGCCACCGGCCTGGCCAACTGGCCTCAATCTTTTTCATATAGGCACGGGGATACGTCCTTGTCTGACGCCCCATCGGTGACCCGAACAACTAGGTACAACGACCTAGGCTCAGCCTACAACATCATGAGCTCGGTGACCTAAACAACTAGGTTCAACAACCCAGGCTTAGCCTACACCGCCTCAAGCTCGGCAACCACAGTCTTGTCTGGCAACTGGTTTCATTGGAGCCTCATCCTCCTACTACGTTGTCAGCAACAAATCCTCGTGGTTCCTTAACACATTATTAGTGTTTCATTTTCAAAACTCTTTAAGCTTTTCTTTTCAAAACCATTTCCATTTCATTCTTTTTCATTGCAGGAATCTGTTTTCCATGCAATACTTGACCCTCTTGAGGGGTCTCAAGTCAATTCATTTAAAATCATGTTTTAAAACTCATAAATTGGGCCTCATACCCAAAACCACACACAATCATCTACTTTATTCATTTATAGGGTCTAAAACCCAAAACCATGCCCAAACCTGCATATTTAGGCTCCACATTTCTCCATGTCCTTTACATGGGAAAAACATCATTAACACATGCTCATTGTTCATTTAAAACCCTTTATTTCCATTATTTGTGCCCATTTATTCACATGGGCCAGGGGATGAAAACGAAAGACTGAATTAGGATTCGGTATACCGAAAATCACTGATTCGGTATATCGAAAATCACTAATTCAGTATACCGAAACCCATTGTTTCGGTCGACCGGAAGATTTCGATCTACCGAAACTAGGGATCCTGGGTTAATCTGTTAGGATTTCGGAATATCGAATGAGTTCGGCATACCAAATTCCCTGTAGACAGGGAACACCCCTGCTTCGGTCGATGAAAATTGCCCAAAGTGGGAGCCTCAATCGGACCCCCGTAAACACACATCACAATTTACCAATAAATCATGGGGTGTAGATCCTTGAGTCTACTTCAAAACCCCTAAAACCATTTATACATCCATTAACCATGTCATTCATATGAAATCACAAAGAGAAGGAGCTCAGTTAAACCTACTGTAGCTTACATCCCAAATCTCGTTTAATGCTACAAATTTTTCATCCTAACCGCATGATATCTATGTTTTCATGCATTCCAACTCATTCCCATCAATTCCACTATTTTTCTATGATTTTACATGCATTTATCTCATTTTTCATACATTTAACATGATTTACTGGAAGCATGTAAACGAGCAAGGAGAAGGGCCGCGTACCTCAAGTGGCACCCCGACGATCTTCCTCACTCCTCGGCAAGTCTCCTCTCACCCCAGCGAAGCCTCCTCCACCGGCGATCTTCACAAACCACCACCTCCTCTGCTGTGTGGCGCTCTTCCTTTCCTTCTCCTCTCTCAGTTGCCTTCCCTCTTCCCACTTGCCTCCGCCTTTCTTTATCCTCTCCTCCTTCTGCATCACGTCGACCGTCCATCGCGTCAGAAGTGACAGCAAGGCATGGGCCACTGGCTGGTGGTGGCACGGGTGGGGAAAGGGAAAGAAGGAGATGGGGATGGTGCGGGCTTGTGAGAGAGAGAGAGAAGAAAAAAGAAAAAGAAGGAAAGAAAAAGAAGAAAAGACAGTGTAGACACCCCGATTTTGAGGTAGTTCATTGATAAGGCCTCATTTGTTGCTTTGGATATGGCTGACATTTGGACCAATCCCTAAGCCCGCAGCAAGCCCGCAGCCCAGTTAGAAAACTAGACCAATAAGGGAGAGCACCAACCCAGCACACCCATCAACCTAGCACATCAACCTAGCACATCAACCTAACGCACATCCCTAGCACACATAGGTGGCGCACTTATCCAGCGCACCTCCCTGGCGCACAAGGCTGCGACTGCTGGCTTTCTGCCTTCCTTGGCTGTTACCTCCAGTAGTGAATGTGCCATGGAATATTCCAGGCTCTTCGTCTGCGAGGCCCTCCATATACCCGTAACTCACCTCTGAGAGCTCCCTATAAAAGGACCTCCATTAGCATCATTTTAAGGGGGACGACAGAGCTACAACAGAGAGACAAAATCCAGAGAGCTGAGAATTCTGAGCAGAATCCTTGCACCCAGCCATTTTCCACTCTAAAAACCCAACCTCTGCACGAGCTGTTCCATCAGTCCAGCAACATATTTTCATTCCCTGGAGCACCCCTTGCGTCCTGAAGCCTTCCAAAGCAATGAGGTTTTCTTATCTGTGATATCGCAAGAGGGAACACATCGAGAGGTAGGCTTTCTACCTCCTCTTTGCTTTCTTCTAAATTTCATGTCAGGACCTAGTAAAAGCATGCTTAAAATCCTATGAATGATCTGTTCTGCTCCATGTTTTTGATGTTTGCATGATAACATGCTCGCTTTCTTTACAAATAATCTCCATGCTAATTCATGTTTTTCATTTCTAGCATGAGATCGGCATAAGCATAAGTTT
>JAMKQA010002462.1:0-30042 GCA_024699735.1 Posidonia australis
TTCTAGGAAAGGAAATTTACCTAGATTTCATGCAATCCTAGCATTTTCTACCAATTCCATGCTCTCTATTGCAAGGAGTGGAGATGCGTACTTGAGAAAAGCTTCCGAAGATCCTCGACCGACTCCGGTGAACTCCGGCGCAACCACAGCCAAAGCAACGGGTGACGAGGAGAAGAGCAGTACGGTGTAGCTTATAAAGCCTACGCCTAGAGTAGCTGAAAACGTGCCCACCAACACGTCTCAACCACTGGCACACCACACAGCAACCAACCGCCAGCCACCACCAACGAGGTCAACTGCCAGCCTCAACCACCAGCAAGGCAAACTGCCAGCCTCAACCACCCGCCCACACGCAAGCGGGCCCCACAAGCACAGAGCCAAACCACGCACAGGAACACACAAAAAGAAGCCAGCCCACAAGGCCCAAGCCCAAAAGCACAAAACCACACAATGGGCCTCGGAACAGTAACACCTGTCCAGGAAATAAAATTCATAAAATGTAAATAATTACAAAATGAATTTTACAGGTGTTACAATATTTGAAGCACTATGATTTCAACCTGTCCTACCATCCCGACAAGGTCAACGTGGTCGTCGATGCCTTGAGTAGGCGTACACACATGATGGCGAGCCTGATGGTCAAGGAGTGGACCATGTTGGAGGATCTTGTAAGCTGCAGGCCGAAGCGGCAAGCTCGGGGAACGGTTGTGTCTGGGTGGCCAACCTATTTGTCTGCCCCACGCTGTTAGAGTTTATTGTTGCCTGTCAGCAGCTAGATCCATTTGTTCAGGCTGTGTTTGAGAAGCTGGAGGCTGGTGGAGAGCCTCATTTCTCTATTGGGGCATATGGGGAACTGTGGTATGATATGCGTCTGTATGTGCCCTTGCATGAGGAGACCAGTAGAGGTTGCTGGATGAAGCGCATCGGTCTAGGTACACTATTCACCCTAGGAGTACGAAGATGTACTGAGACTTGAAGCGGAATTATTGGTGGCCTGTCTTGAAAAGAAATGTTGCTGACCATGTGGCAAGTTGTACTACCTGCGAATTGGTCAAAGCAAAGCACCAAAGACTTGGAGGGACCTTGTAGCCGTTGGATATTCCTGTGTGGAAGTGGAGCACATCTCGATGGACTTCGTGACTGGTTTGCCACGGACCTAGAGCAAGAACGACACCGTGTGTGTGATCGTGGAATGGCTGACCACGTCTGCTCACTTCCTGACCATTTGGGTGAAGTTTTTGATGCATTGCTTGGTGGAGTTGTATGTCTCTGAGGTGGTGAGGCTACATGGTGTTCCAGTGTCCATCATGTCGTACAGAGACATGAGGTTCACCTTATGGTTCTGGAGAACTCTACATGAGGCCTTTGGCATTGTGCTCAACTATAGCACGGCATTTCATCCTCAGTCGGATGGTCAAACAGAGAGGACTATCCAGACGCTGGAGGATATGCTTAGAGCTTATGCCTTAGAATTTCAAGGGAGTTAGGAGGACCATCTGCCACTGATTGAGTTCACCTACAATAATAGTTATCACTCGAGCATTAGGATGGCACCATACGAAGCTTTGTACGATAGGCCATGCAGATCGCCGGTTTGCTAAAGCAAAGTGAGTGAGCGTCAGTTGAGTGGTCCTGAGCTTGTGCAATTGTATGCGAACAAGGTGGATTTGATCCGTAGTAGGCTGGTGGCTGCATAGAGTCAGCAGAAGAGCTATGCCGATAAGAGGCAGAGACCGCTGGAATTTCTAGTGGGAGACTATGTGTTCCTGAAGTTGTCGCCGACCAAGGGTGTCATGCGGTTCGGGAAGTGTGGTAAGTTGAGTCCTCACTATATTGCCCCGTACCAGATCACCCAGAGGATTGGTGAAGTTGCCTACCGGTTGGATCTACCACCAGAGATGTCGTCCGTGCACGACGTATTCCATGTCTCCATGCTGAGGAAGTGCCTGGCTGACGTTTCTCATGTGATCCCAGTTCAGCCAGAAGGGCTCCAGGAAGACCTGTCCTTTGTGGAGGATGCTGTCGAGATTGTTGATCGTAAGGAGCAGGTGCTGCGAAACAAGGTGATTCCACTAGTCTTGGTGTGATGGTGGCATCGTGGAGCCGAGGAGACCACGTGGAAACGTGAGGAAGCCATCCTAGCCTAGTACCAGTATCTTTTCGCCTAATGATTTTGAGGGCGAAATCTTCTTTTAAGGGGATTAGGATGTAACACCTGTAAAATTCATTTTTGTAATTATTTACATTTTATGAATTTTATCCCTAGACAGGTGTTACTGTTCCGAGGCCTATTGTGTGATTTTGTGCTTTAGGGCTTGGGCCTTGTGGGCTAGCTTCTGTTTGTGTGCCCCTGTGCGTGGTTTGGCACTGTGCATGTGGGGCAAGGGTGTGGGTCCGTGTGGGGCCTAAGTGTGTGGTCCACGTGGGACCTACGTTGTGGGCCGGTGGTTGAGGCTTGCAGTTGGCCTCATGGTTGTGGCGGGTGGTTGGGTGCGTGCAGTGGCTAGCGAGACTGGTAATGGAGGGAGTGTTGGTGTGCGCGTGGCTGACTGGTTGCTTGCACACGGCCACCTACCCCTTCTGCGTGGCTTTTTAAGCCGAAGGCCTCCACCATGCACGACCCAAGCCTCCTTTTTTTTCCTCGTGGTTTCTCTTCGTCCCGAGCACATCCTTCCTCCACTCATTCTCTCTCCCTCCACTCACTTCCTCCCTCCCACGTCTCTCTCTTTTCTCTCTTCCTCTCTTGCTCTCCCCCCATTGTTTTCTCCTCTGCCATGACCTCCTCTTTGTTCGGTGTGCTTCAGGGCTGACGAAAGTGTGTGGCAACTCGGGGTGGTGCATGGAGCTCGAATGTAGTGCTCCAGTGGTCGTGGGTGTGTCGTGGTCGCTAGATTCGTTGGAGAATCGTCGAAGATCGTTTTCAGATACACATCTCCACCTCATGTAATTAGAGAGCATGAAAATGGTAGAAATTGATAGGCTTTCATGAAATCTAGGTAAATTTACATTCCTAGAATTTATTGTGATTTTATGAGAATTTATGGCGAATTTATGGACATTTATGCCAGTGGTTGCGTTTTGGGTCGTTTTGACCCTTCTGCTTTTGTGATTTTATGTCTTGATGCATGGTGAATGGATTTTGGTTTTGTTTGTGTGGATTTGGAGTAGACTTGAGAGTCTACATCTTATGTTTTATGCAAGATTTTTGGTGTTTGTTTAAGGGGTCCGATCGAACGTCCCAGTTGGGGGGATTTCAGGCTATAGGGTTTTGGGTCGTTTTCTAGGATCACAAAATTCAGCATACTGAAGTGAAAATGGCATACCGAATCAGTGAATTTTGGTATACTGATTTCGTTTGGTACACCGTTTTTTTTTCAATCAGTTTGGTCCTCTGGTCGATTCGTCCTACCGTATCACCACGGTCGACCAATCTAGTGGATTTTTGCATACTGGAGCCAAAACAGCATGCCGAATCAGTGGATTTCGACATACCGAACCTGATTTCTGGCATGCCGAATCAGGGGCCAAATATGTTTATAAAAATGTGTTTTCCAAGGACTTTCTAGATTGCTGTGTTTTGTCCCTATAAGATGGGATTGTGGGCCATCAGTGGTGGTCCCCTGGGACACTTGATGCGTCGTTTTGCCGAGGTTTTGGAAGAATTTTCAAAGATATGAAAATGGATTACAAAGAAATAATTAGCCCATTATGGAAAATGTTTTCATGGTTTTCTATGTGCGCGCCGAGACAGTGTGGGACCATGTCGTGGGGACCAGGGAATGTGACAACATTCTCCGGTGGTCGGGTGCGACTCCCTAGTTGAGGTCGGGGGCCGAGATACCTAAGACAGAGAGGAGTCGGGTCCTAGAGGTATGAGACTCCTTGATTGTCGTCTCAAGGCTAGGGTTGTGGTCCACGGGTTGAGGTATCTTGTGGCATTACGGGGAGGTATAATACTCCTACTGTCGCTGTGAGCACTGAGGCTCGAGTGTCGTCGAGTGTGGAGGTATGACACTCCCTTCCGAGCATCGTGTGTGGAGGACGCCGTGAGGAAGCGTACCCTATGGTGGCCAGTGCAGGTGGGACATGTGCCCCATACCTGGTAGCGTCCTGAGAGACAGGACATCCTTCCTAGCGAGGGGTTGGCTTTGTGAGGGTTCTCCAGGTAGGGAGAATCGCGGGACGGTGATCGCTCCTACACAGGGTGGCTTCACCGTGGTAGTGTAGAACGCCATGATCGCTCCTCGGTGGACTGCATGTGGCCAGAGTTAGGTTGCCTGGAGTCGGGCTTCCCGACTCACTGTGTGTGATTTTGGCCATTTACGGCCTTTGCTTGTGGCTTTGGGCTAGTAGAGTCTTGGTTGTGGTTTTGGCCAGTGTGGGCCTATTTTGCGAGGTTTTGAGAAAATGGTTTACGAAATGAATTTAAAAAGGAAAATAGATTATAGTTTTGTTTTCCGTGGTTTTTCGTAAGGTACGTACTGGGTGACTTATGTCACTCATACATTTTTCCTCGTGTTTTTTGTTTGTAGGTGCAGGCATGCAATGGGTTAGCGTAGTACATATAGTCTGGAGTCTCCTAGCCACACACACAGATTATTGGTAGTTAGATATTTACTGTTTGGCTTTAATTTTCCCGTAATTTAATTGTTTTAAATTATTGTGAAAAATGTGGGGCGTGACATGACCCAACCAAAGCAAAACTTTTGATTAAAATCCAAATTGAAACAAAACTCACCAAAATCATTGAACCCAAATTAATTAAGCAAAAACCCTAACCTAGAAACTGAAATAATCAAATGCCCATTTAAACCATTTAAAAATTCCAATTAATCAAACTTAAAACCAACTAAAATTCACTTAAATCATCAAAATCCAAGATAATTAAAGTTAAAACCTAAAATCCATTTAAATCATTAAAACACAAAATCCTAAATTAAACAAAAAAACCCAATTAAATCAAAATCAAAATCAAAATTGACCCCTAATTAATCAAATGCAAAATAAATTAATTAAATCCCAAAACCTAATTTTAAAATTAAAACCCACATAGCCATTTATACCTTAATCCAAAACTCAATCCATTAAAACCCAAACCTTAATCCCAAGTTTGTATCCAAAATTCACACAAGCCAACTGCCCATCACACAACCAAGCCCAGCCCAAATAAAATTTGATTAAAAACTTAGGAAGTGGAAAAATAACGCTACAATCCTCTTCTTCTTCCCCACATCCACGTTCACCACTGAAAACGACACCCACTCTCTCCATCTCTCCTTCCCAACGTAATAGAGTCCATCAGCTGGCCAATTGCAAGCCACAATCCACACAAATAAGAAAAACCATTGCAATCAAGCACACGAACTTCCTCGCGACAGCTAGCCTACCCCCATTACAACTCTCACACACACAACACCCTCCAGGGAGGTCCATCATCAACAACACCCTCCTTCGTCCACATTGACATTCTTCTCCTTCCACCTAAATTCTCCATCCCACAGTCACATCCAACCGCGCCAAGCAACGCTAGAGACAACCTCCCTCCCAACCGCGATACAGGTAAACATCCTCTACATTTAGTTTTTTTCTTTTCTCTATTCTGATGTGCTTATGTGTATTTAGGCATCCATATCTCCACTTGCGTGCCTAAGAGAGCCATGAGGGAGATAGCCGCTCCTCTCCCCCTCTTCACTACAACCCATCATCCCACCAGAACCCATCTCCGGCTAGTTAGATGGGGAAGGGGATTCATCCAGTAGCCCTTAGGAATATGCATGTAGGAATGCTCGTCGGCACTCCTTCCTGCTCCCCGTGTCCTTCATTAGCCTTGCAACAGCCCAAGCAGACGAAGCAATGCTTAACTTCGCCGAGGAAGGCAACCGGAGTCGTCGTCGGAGAGCCAAGCGGGAGGGGCGGACCAAAGGTCCCTAGACCTCCACACAACCTCCAAGATGCACCTCACCCACTTTCGGTCCTCACCCAACCACCTCGACCATCCACTGATTCACCACCAACGAACTTCGAAGATCGTCGAAGCCTGTCGCCGCTTCCTCCGGCAAGTCGAACAAAAAAAGGCTTCCAGTAGCCCTCGTCGCCCCCCGAAGCCACTAGAAAGCTCGCAATGGTCACCTGAAACACCCTTAGCCCTTGGATGCCACTCTCTATCGTTGCAACGCCGCCGTTGAACTGCAATCATCTACTCTGTCACCATCAGAATAGGCTGCTGGAGCATCGAGCGGGGGAAGCATTTCAGGCACCCTCGGTCTGCCCGAAGCCACTGAAGGCAGCGTCGCCCGTCCCTCCAGCTTCTACAGCCACCGCCACAGTGCCCTCGAAGGCTCGTTGGAGCTCGCGTTGGAGTGGGAGCGTCGGCGATCTGCCGATGATCTTCGAAATAGCCGAATTTAATGATGGTTTTTAAGTTTTCGTTACTTGCACATAGGTCCTGGTTATTATTACATTTAGGTCCCTAGAAATCTTTTTTAGGTCCTCAGATCTTGCATCCAGGTCTTTCTTTTTACATCCAGGTCATTTTTTCACATCCAGGTCCTTTTCTTGCATCCAGGTCCTTTTTGTTTACATCTAGGTCCTTTTTTTATAGCCAGGTCCTTTTCTTGCATCCAGGTCCTTTTTTTTACATCCAGGTCCTTTTCATGCATCTAGGTCTTTTTTGTTAGTTTTAAGTCCTTTCTTTACAATTAGGTCCAGAATTCAAGTTTTTTATTTGCACACAAGTCCTTGTGTTCATGTTTTGTTACACTTAAGTCTTGAGCACTTATTTCTTTGCATTTTAACCTAGAGCCTGGATTTTCGTGCATTCCATGCCCTAGGTAAATTGTTTCTCTTGCACATGGGTCCTTGATAACTTGTTTTTGTGACATTTGGGTCCTTTCCTCTTACAGGTAGGCCCTTCCCATATTTTACGTACAAGTCCCTAGGAGCCCTATTTTCATTTCATAGGAGCTATATGACTTGTTTTCAACCCAGGACCTTGATTTTTGTGCATGAGACTAGTTTTTAATATTTTACATGTTAGTCCTCCAGTTTTTTGGATTTTGTCTATTTACCACATTTTTGCATTCTAGTCCCTGCATTAGCTTGAATTGCATGCATGCATACATTTCAAGCATATTCTCATCGCTTAGCATTTGACTTTGTCTACTTTTTACACTTGATTTTGACTGGCATTTGTATGAATTTTTTCCATGATTTTTGGATTTCTTGCACGTTCCTTCATCGCCTCCTGGCATACATTAAATGACATATTTATGCCAACATTGTCCCACATCAATTTGTTTTCTCTCTTTTGTTGATTTCTGACCCCTCGTAGTTTTCCCATTTTGCATGAGCATTTTTGGCATGACATTTGGCATTCATTTAGCAAACACATAGGAGCAAGCATCTGTATTAGCCACATATGCAAGTGATCAGCTAAGAGAGACCGATTTATCGGGCGTATAGGGGTGCTTAACACCTTCCCCATGTGTAACAAGAATCTTTACCCTTTCTCTGGCCTGCAATGACCCATGTGTTGCATTTCATTGACACGGATCATGCATTTGCATTCTTTTGCATCATTTCATGCATTTCTCTACATGTGACTTTCCTTGTCTTTCCATTAAAAGACCAGGTAGTGACTCCATCTTTTCTTCCCTTCCCGCTGGGGTGGTCACAGGAACTGACGACTCCGTTAGGGATAACCAGATTCTGGCTCTCATTTGCCGCTTTACACTTGCTTGGCATCTATTTTGGGCTATCTTGCCTTATGTGTTTGCTTGTTGCCTTCAGGCTTGCGTATGCATACCTATTTTAGCTTGTGTGTCTTCTTGTACACTTTTGCTATGCCACCACACTTGCACATGCCATGATACATGCTTTATGATGTGTTGGATGCTTTTTATTTCTCACTATCATGATGCACGACACTCGCACATGCCATGATCATGCCTTCTGCTTGTTTGCTTGCCTTACTTGTGTGTTCTCTTCCCCTTTTGCATTTGGCATGACTAGGAGAGTAGAGACATGTTTGCTTTCCCCTTTTGGTTTAAAATAAAACACACAAACTCAGAGAAACAATTAATAAGGCAAAACAAGAGACCAATTCAAATTCTTTTCCCCCTCAGGTTAATAAAACACAAGTAAAAGACACAAAACATACATGCATGATTCATTCATATAGGTGCATGCATTCTTCTCCCTTGGGTCCACCTACAGTTTGAGAAGGACAATTGTGGTAGCCCGTTCTATGGCTTTGGCATAGAATGTGTTGCTAGTTTGTCTCCACTTGTCCGAGGTCGTGTCGATGCTAGTAGAGGGTACAACTCCATGCTAATGTAGGAAACGAGGCCACCAACGCACCACCCGTTCACCGTCTGCACTTTGGCTAGGATTTAGAGCGGGGACCTTACTTTCTTGCCTTGAGTCGGAGACCCGTATACCCCTGAGAGACTCTAGAGTAGACTGCTTACTAGGACACACATAGATGGTGAGAGAGCACGTAATAGTTGCATCCATATGCACGTGCATTCATGCCACCCAAATAACATTGCATCTGGGTCTTGTTCTACTCACATCAGGTTTCCCTGATGCCTGTTTTTTCTTACAGGTTAGCGTGCGTGTTCCTCTATAGGAGCTCGAGCATCCCTGTTTTCTGTTCCCCATTTGGTGACAGATGTTGCCCATCCTTTCCTGAGCCACTCGTCGCTGTCGATTATAGCTCGTCCTAGGACCCGTCCTTTGCCTTATCGTCACAGTCCGGTTCTCACCCACTCCCATTCCACCATGGCCCAGAGTCTTGGTGAGCCTTTGATTTTTGCTGCTCTTGAGGTGACTACCTCCTTTGTTCCTCCTTTGACACTAATTTCTTATGCCTTTGTCACTCCTCCCGATAGCCATTCCCTGATGATTGGGAATTCCTCGGGTACCGAAAACTGGCAGGCTCATTCCACTACAGAGCTGGTCATCAAGGCTGTCACTGTGATGATCACGCGCATTTTGGAGACCTCACCTCTGTCTTATCCTCTAGCTAGATTTGTTACTTTTGGCACCCAACCATCTACAGCGACATCTTTGGTAGGATCTCTCTCTACTGGACAGTCTGGAGTCCAACCGCCACTTGGATCCTCTACGCTTTTTACTGTGGCCTCCAGTATTGCTACCGATGGGTCTCATGTCCTCCACGGCCAACAGCTTCTTAAGCTTGCTCAAAAGCTTTAGGGCATAGGTTTCTATATCCTTCCAACTCTTGTTGCTCATTCGTTGGCTCCAAATGTCCCTCTGTTGCTGTCCCTTGCATATCATGCTACACCCAATGTACCACCTCCCCATCCATCGCCCTAGCTTCATGCGACATCGGCGACGGCGGGACCAAGTCCGCCTGTAGCATCCTCACTAGTCACCGCACAGCATCCCTCCTATGCACCTGGTGACTAGCCTTTAGGTTTGGCAGGGACATAGCACCCTCATGTCTCATTCCCCGGATCCATCCTGGGAAAGCAGCTATACCCCGCTCACACTGCACCTCACTTAGCACATCATACATCTCCCCCTCTCTTCTTGCATCAGAACCAGGTTTCTGCATATACCCTACAGCACTTTACACCAGCAAATGGGTACGTTGATCATCATGCACTGACACCAGCAGACGTAATAGTGGATCCGAAGGGGCACCTCGGTGCGACCCATGTGGCATACGTAGGACCCGCCCCGACTGCATCACCCTCATTGGCTGTAGCTCCAAATGCCCTCCACGCCAGGGTGGGCGATCTTGAGAAAGCACTTTGACAAGTGTATGGAAGAGACTGCCAGTCTTACCAATTTCGAGACCTCTGTTACTTCCCAAAGGCTACACTCCCATCGAACTTCTAAGTCCCAGATTTCGAGAAATACAATGGGAAAATATGCCCTATCTCGCATCTAAGGGCGTACTACAGAGATCTCACGCAACTTCAGGCTAACGAGAGGTTGTTGATTCGTCTTTTCCAAAAGAGTTTAACCGGTCCTGCACTGAAATGGTTCACCACTTTAGATATGGCCCGAATAAAGACATGGAACGACCTCAGCCAGGCATTCCTGGGACAGTACTCCTTCAATCTCGACTTGGACCCTAAGCACGAGGACCTTGTTGCCACCAAGAAGAAGCCCCATGACTCATTTGGGGAGTATGTTGGGCGTGTTGGGTGCTGGCGCACTCTTGTTTCACAAGTTCAATATAGACCCTCTGACGAGGAATCTATTGAGATGGTTACCCATGGAGTGTAGCCAGCCATTGGGGCCCTGCTTAGCATACAGCCTCTCACCACTTTTGCATCACTGATCTGCACTAGCACTCACATAGAAAGTTCGCTGCATAGTGGCAACTTCCCCATGCTCACTGCATTCACCAAACAGGCCACGTCTCCCGTTTCTGTCCCAGGTACAAGTTGTAGCAGCACTAACAATGGTGCGAATGGTAACTCCAATAAGTGGAGAGATCCTCCCCAGAACGCCGTTGCATACGTCGGATCCCCTGCAGTGCCTGTTGACAAAGGATGCCTAGCTCAGCAGCAATTAGTTTATGCACCCACACATAGAGAACCACACACCTCTCACATCACCACTGCTGTCGAGCCAGTGTATCCCGTCGCATCGGTAAGGCTAGGACTGTACCAAGGTCAGGCACGACCATGCCATCCAGAGCGCTGTTTCACACCTCTAGTCGAGCCCTTGACCATCTTCCTCGTGAAGGTACAGTCACTACTGAAGTTTCCGGAGGTCGTCCGCCCACCGCTACATCCGCTGTTAGGGTGGTACAAAGCAGACCTATTCTACAAATTCCATCGCACCACGAGACATGCGACGAATAGTTGCTTCGCGCTTCAGAATGCTATTTAGGACTTGATTGACCATAAGGTCATTGTCATTCACACCCAACAGACGGAGTCAGCACCGACAAGAGCACAAGCATCTGCATTTGTCCCTGATCCCCCTAGCATTGTTAGCTAGCCTCTCCCTGAGCATGGCCATCCAGATGTGCCAGGGACCTCTGGGATCCATGTTCTCTTTCTCGCCCGATCCAACGTTTCCACGCTAGATCCTTCGGATTTGATTCATGATTCGTCTACTCTGCTCCCACTGTCTTTGTATCACTCTTTTCTCAAGGGTTCAAGCTCCACTATGAACATGATCCAACTCACTGCCAAACTGGAATATCCCACAATCCTGTTGGCACATCCATCTTCACCTAGTACACCAGCAATCCTGCCAGCACGGCCACCCCTATCAACCACATCAGTGACCCTACTAACACAATCCCCTCCATCTATAGCACTAGTCACCCTACTAGTCCATCACACCATGCAGTCTCTCCAGCTTGTATCCTTACCAATTTTATCAGCTACAAGCCTACCCCTTGCTCATCCAGAGTTTGTCACCAAGGCACCTATGGTCATTAATTTGACCCAAGATACCCATCGCATGCCCTATGACTATGCCGCAGAGATGTGTACGGAGGTCACACGTTCGAGGCGGGTGTATAAGGTCCTAGCTCTAAGCCTAAGCAAACCCAACCTACTATAGCTCCATCATAGCTAGAAAGCCAGCTAGTGAGGCCCACCACTAAGGAAGCCTTAACGAAGCCCTCTTCCACCACAACCAAACCTGTAGCCAACATCATTGCTCAACTTAAGAAGGTCAAGGCCGATATTTCCATTTGGGATTTGATCCACACTTCGGCCAAGCCCCAAGAGGCCATCCGCTAGGTTTTCCAGGCCGCCCATGTAACCCCCACCATAGAACCGGCAGCCCTAGAAACTATGTAAATAGGATTGCCACACCCCAAGTCATCTCCTTCACTTCCCAAGAATTACCTCTGACGGGGATCAATCATAACCAGTCATTATTCGTAACGGTACAGTTTAAGAACTTCCGCATTCCCCTCACGTTGGTCGATAACGGCGCAGGCGTGAATGTCTGCCCCTTGCGCACAACAAGAAAGTTTGGATTCAAGGCCGAGGATATTGTACCAGCAGTAAAGGAAATGACATCGTTCGACAACACACACCACAATGCATTGGGCTTGTTGGTAATCCCCCTCGTCATTGGCCCAACTGAGTTTGACATGGAATTCTACGTCGTGAACCTTGAACCTTCGTTTAATATCCTGCTTGGGCACCCTTGGCTCCACAAGCATCAAGTCATCCCATCGACTCTCCATCGCATGATCAAGTTTAGCTAGGGTGATAACATCGTTACCGTCATAGTTGAAAACTTTGAGAAGGAGAAGATCGATGTTGTGTCAACCATGTTCCACTAGACTGTCTGCTTAGACCCTGTGACCATGTCGATGGAACCCTGCGGGGCTCTCCTCTACCGGATGCATGGAAGCACTCGAGGAGTCCCGATACGGTCACAGCGAAGATGGTGAATCCAGAGAAGAAGACTAGACTCGGAAACACCAAGGAAAGATGAGAAAGGATAAGGAAAGGAGTCGCCACCTAGTCTTTTAATGAAAAGACGAGGAAAACCAAACATACAAGAAAACCAAGAAGCAAACACGGTGCAGAAAACATGTGTGCTCCGTGCCTAATGGACAAATGAATGTGGGCCAGAGAAAGGGTAAGGATTCTGATTACGCATGGGGAAGGGGTTAGACACCCCCATACGCTCGAGAAACTTGGTCTTTCTAGGTTTCCTACGTGCCAATGGTCTAATGGCTGTGTGCTTGCCTATTATAAATGCTTATGCTAAAGAATGACTAAGAAATATGCCAAATCAAAGAGAAGAAATGGAAAAAGTTAATCCGAGGGACAAATGTAGGCATAGAGAATGCCGCTTTATTGTTCGCCCGTGGGCGATGAGGAAAATCGTGAAAATCGAAAAATTCTTAGAAAGAGTCAAGTAAATCAGCAGAAACTCGAAGAAATATGAGAAAATCAAACTGGAAAAATAATCCTCATTCAGGACCATGTTGGTTTTATTTAATCCTTTTACTGTACGCCCTCGGGCGATGGAAAGCCAAGTCAAGTCAAAAGACCGGGAAATCGGAAAAAATCCGAGAAACGATGAGAAAACCAAGCTTGAAGTGAGCTAGGAATGCGTGCACAATGTAAGGATGAAATCACGATAAAACATGCATGAAATGGTGCGACAAAATGTGCAAAATGCATGCAAGTGTGTGATAATGAAAATTCCAGGGGCCTTTGTGCAAAAAGCCCAAATTCTGAATGAAAATAGAATTTCTGAAGCTAAATCAACAAAAATACATAGAAAAACACATTTCATGTAGTTTTGAAGAAATCTGGGGTCAAATGTGCAAGTCTGTGCATTTTTAACCAAATTGAAGGTTCCTAGGGGTTAAAATGCAATTATGCCATCAAAACATGCATTCAGAATAATTTCAGAAAAGTTCAAGGGTTAAAATGCAATTTAAACCACATGAATATGCATTTAGAGTAATTTTAGAAAAGTTCTAGGGTTAAAATGCAATTTAAACCACATCTGTGCAGATATTTGAATGCTCAGGGTTTTCCTTGCAATTTTAACAAAGAAATATGAATTCAGAAGAATTTTCAAAAAGGTTCAGAGGCTAAAATGCAATTTAACCAAAGAAATATGCATTCAGAAATGTTATAGAAAAGTTCAGAGGTTAAAATGCAAAGTAACTAGAGAAATATGCATCCAGAATAATTTTCAGAAACCTTAGGGTTTTTTATCCAATTTTCAAGCCTAGAAAACATTATTAAAGAAGCTCAGGGGAGACAATGCAATATTTTCAGTTAAAACTTTATTCAAACGATTTAAGAAAAATGTGCAAGGACCTAAATGTAAGAGGAAGGACCTATTTGTAATGAAAAAAGGGCCTAAATGAAAGATAGCAAAAGTTAAAGAAGTTTTATTAAAAGAAAATTGTTTTTATTTAAAAAAGAGAAAAAAGGATCGACGGCCGCCGCCGACGGAACTCCACCGTCGACGACCGTCGGAGGGGCTGTTTGAGGCAATCCCATGGCCTGATCTAAGATCTGACCCCGTGGGAAGCAAGAAGAGAAGGAGGAGAAGAGATCCAACGGCCTGGATCGGAGAATTGACGGTTGGAGAGGGCCTCCCACCTCCCTTGCTGTCGGGGCACTCCGGCGATGGTGTCGAAGAAGAAAGGAACTCCGGAGGTTGCGGCGCGGCGATCCAGAGGTCCAGGTGGCTATGGGGACGTTGAGACGAGCATTCCCTTTCATCCTACCACATGAATCGAGCCTTTCTCTTCCCCTTTGGTCGAGTTGCAGCGGCACTCTGACGACGACGGTGGTGGAGACGACTCAGGGCTCGATCTAGGGCCTTAGCTGCTTTCGAGAGCTGGAGAAGCACTGGTGAACGTTTCCCAGAGGTCAACTGATCGTTGCGGAGCGCAGAGCGTCGATTTGCCCTCTCTACAACCTTTCTTCACCGGTGACGACGGGCACGACTCCGGCGTGTTGCTCCCAGTGGCTTGTAGGAGGATCGATGGGGCATCTAGAGCATTGGAGAAACTTGAGGAGCACAGGGGGAGGAAGACCTAATGTTCTAGGACCTGGACCAACACTCCCACCTAAGTCACTGGAAAACAGCGACGACGAGGCCTGGAAGCTCGATTCCAGCCAAGGAAGGCCTCTGACTTGATTGGAATCGATCAAGGGGGATAAAGGATGACCTAGAAAAGCAATTTTAACATGAATTGAGATCAGTAGTGTGTGTACCTGGTCTGGCAGTGTGCTTGGATGGTCGGAGCTCGTCGGAGGCTGCCAAAACTCTCTAGAGATGACTGGAACCTCTGATTTCTCACCTCCACGAGCTTTCTCTCTCTTCCAAGAACTCTCTGGTAGCTCTGGTTGGGAGGAAGAAGGCTTGGGGAGCTCTCCTCTCTTAATTTTTGCAAAAATGCCAAAAGTCCCGAAAATGTCCATTTCTACTTGCAAAAGGGGCTATTTATTGGCTTGGCTAGTTGTTATTGCTGGAGTGAAAGGTGGTTATGTTTGTTGGAGAGAGGTGGGAAGTAGTTATGTTTGTTGGAGAGAAGTGGGAAGTAGTTATGTTTGTTTGGAGAGAGGTGGGAAGTAGTTATGTTTGTTGGAGAGAAGTGGGAAGTAGTTATGTTTGTTAGATTAGTTAGGATGTAGTGGAAGTTAGTAGGTGGTTGAGGTTTGACATTAGGGTTTGGGGTTTAACTTAGGATTTGACCTAGGTTTAGGGTTTGGGTTAGGGTTTAACCTCAATTTTAGGGTTTTGTTTTGTATTTAGGTTTTTTTAGAGTCCAGTTAGGGTTTTGTAAGGTGCGCCTGCATTGGTGGCTGTGGGAGTGAGGAGTGGCTATTGGGTTTGGCCTATTTGCAAGCATATTGGGGTGTCTACAGACCCCAAGCCTTTAGATGTTCTATTTCAGGTTATTCAGTTTGCGCCAGTTAACTTCATCCCCGAATTTGAACGTGGCAGCTACCCACATGTATGTAGCGACCCCTCTAGGATGGTCGAGAATCTATGTTGCCACTGGGGATATGAGAAAGGGACACCTCTCGGGAAATACAGTCAGGAGATCGGTGAGCCCATTGACGCCGGGAAGCAGAGAGATCAAGAAGGACTTGGTTACGAACAACTGCATCAAGAAGAATATTCCTGACACTTGAAGAGATCAAAGCCAAACCACTATCCTGCTTGTACTAAATTTGTTAGTGCAAGGATTCTCAGTCCAGGGTAGAGTCTAGACACGACGGTGCTACAACAAGACACTCCGTCAAGCACAATTGAATGGCTAGGCATTGAGGACTACTATTCTGAAGAAGATGCCACCGCAGTTCAGTTCTAGCCATAGCGGTTACAATTTTAGCCACAGTAGTTTCAGTCCTAGTCACAGCAGTTTCAGTTCCAGCCACAGCAGTTTCTGTTCCTACCATAGTAGTTTCCGTTCCTGCCACAGCAGTTTCCGTTCCTGCCACAGTTACAATGCCAAATATGACAATTCTAGTTTCAGCCACAGCTCCAGTTACTTTATCAACAACAGTAGTTCCAGTTTCTGCATCAGTCCCCACCATGACATTAGTCACAACAGTGATCCCAAAGGCAGGTTGTGCAGCCTCTGTCGGACATCATGTGGCAAATCCTCCTTCCCAACACACTCTGACTCAGATAATGCCTACCTAGATCCGATTGTTGGTGTGGAGTGCCTCCACGCCAACCCTTGCGTAGTACCATTGACACACACACAAGCGACGGTCCAGAGGCTGTGTATTATGTGGATCTCACATCTAATGAGAACAAGGGAGCAGTTGTAGAGGCACAGATGGACGAGGTGCTCCAAAACATGGATTCTATTTCAAGAGCAGCTCGCCGTCTTGGTAGAAGATACCATAGAGGAAGTGAGGCACCGGAAAGGCCAACCCACAATGATTGAAGCATCCCCTTCTTCACTGTAAGGAACTCAGGACCATTCAGTTATCATGGTCCTGGAAGAAGAGGAAGAGCTGGCCCACTTTAGACCAGACGAGTTAATCATTCAACAATCAAAAGGCAACTCTAAATGGTACCAGCAACTTAAGCCCCACCTTAAGCAAGGTGGGGGCCAAAAAAAAATTCCCTGAGTTAAGCTCAGTGAATAATGCAGGTGGTATCACTCTAATCAGTCAGCAACAGGACAACCGCCAATCAGCAATACCTCCTGTAAATAGCAAAGAAAATCCAAAAAAAATCAAAAAGTCCAAAAAACCAAAAAAAATAGAAAAACTAGAACATCCAAAAAAATCAGCAATAAGTGAAGAAGCAGCATCAGAGAGTCAAGAAGCGTTTGAATCGAGAGAGGATAGAGAATGGGATGACATAGAGGTTATTTACCGCCAGTACAAGAATACGAGAATCAGCGTAACTCTCCTTCGGCACCAAAAGGGCCAAGCATCAGAGCAGATTTGCACCTTCGATAAAACGGATCCCACTTTTTAAAAGGAGGTGTTGTCCGAGCTTGTGGCCTACAAAGAGACGGATGACATCAGTGCACATGGGGATGACGACGCGCCAATAAAATTCTAGCACCATGATAGTGACCTAGAAGGCCCGAATCTCCATGTGGAAGAAGAGATCGAGCTGGTGAACATCGGAACCACTGACGATGTCAATGAATTGTGCATCAGTGCTAAGTTCACCCTGCAAGTGAGGGCAGAATTCATTGCCTTCCTCAAGGAGTACATAGATGTCTTCGTCTGGAGCTATAGCAACATGGTCAACCTGGATATAAAGGTAGCAGTACACAATCTACCATTGAAACCAGATGCCAAGCCTATCAAGCAAAAGCTCAGAAGATGGCAACCCCAGTGGTTGCTCAAACTTAAGGAGAAAATCATGAAGCAGCAAAAGGTGGACTTCCTCAAGGTCTTCCTATACCCAGAATGGCTTGCAAACATCGTCCTAGTTCCAAAGAAAGATGGACAGGTTCGCATGTGCATTGATTATAGAGATCTCAACCAGAAAGTCCTAAGGACGACTTCCCGCTACCTCACATTGATATCCTTGTAGACAATACAGTCGGCCATAAAATGCTATCATTTATGGATGGATTCTCAAGCTATAATCAGATCAAGATGCCAGAAGAAGATATGGAGAAAACATCATTCATCACCCTGTAGGGAGTCTTCTACTACAAGGTGATGCCATTTGGGCTCAAGAATGCAAGGTCTACATATCAGAGAGCTATGACAGCGCTATTCCACGACCTCATGCACCAAGAGGTCAAAGTTTATGTCGATGATATGATAGCTAAGTCCAAAGAGCCCGAAGATCATCTAGCTTGCCTAAGGAAGCTGTTCGACCATCTGCGCAAGTACAAGCTCTGCCTTAATCCTAGTAAATGCACCTTTGAGGTTACATCTGGCATGTTTTTTGTGTACATCATCAGCTAGAGGGGAATTGAGGTCGATCCAACTGAGGCCCAGGCCATAATTGACATGCCTCCCCTGCTACAGAGAAAGAAGTCAGAGAACCATTGGGTCGCCTACAATATATCAACCGATTCATAGCTCAGCTCACACAAATCTGTGAGCCAATCTCAAAGCTCCCGAGGAAAAATGCACAGATCGGTTGGAAAGAGGAATGTCAAGCAGCCTTTGATAAGATCAAGTAGTTGTTAGCCAGACCACCGGTTTTGGTCCCACCAGAGCCAGGGTGGCCCCTACTCCTTTTTCTATCTGTAAGCCAACATTCCATGGGAGCAGTATTGGGCCAGCAAGATGAATCTGGTCGCAAGGAGAGGGCAATATATTATCTAAGTAAGAAGTTTAATGATTGCGAGGCCAAGTATACCACCATAGAGAAGGTCTGTTTGTCTCTCATCTGGGCAGCTCAACGCCTAAGGCATTATATGATGGCATACCCAGTCCTGCTCCTTTGTCGCCATGATCCTATGAAGTATTTTCTCCAAAAGTCGGAAATCATAGGACGGTGTGTCAAGTGGCAGGTGTTGTTGTCTTAATACCACATCACCTTTGTCACATAGAAAACCATAAAGGGACAAGCAATGGCAGACCATCTAGCCAAGCTACCTGTACCAGAATATCAACCCTTGCAAACTCAATTCCTAGGTGAGGATGTGCTATTCGCCGGGGATAATGATAATGAACCGGAGATGACCGAGGAGAAGGATCAATGGCGCTTATACTTTGATGGTGTAGTGAACAAAAGAGGAATGGGCATTGGCGCCGTACTGGTAGCCCCCCAAGGCTAGATGACTCATTACGTGAGGAAATTAAATTTCAAATGCACGAATAACGAAGTAGAATATGAGGCGTGCATATTAGGACTTCAAATGGCCTTGGAGCATGGTGTTTGCAAGTTACTTGTACGTGGCAATGCTATGCTAGTTATTGCATAGGTCAATGGTGATTGGAAGACCAAGGATCAAAAGCTCATCCAATACTATGCCCATCTTATGAAGCTCGTGGAAGAGTTCCAAGAGATTCATTTTCCCTTTATGAATAGGGTCAAGAATGCCAACGCAGATGCCTTGGCGACCTTAACGTCTTGGCTCTTGATACCAGAAGACCGTGCAGTGGATGTGTCAGTTACATGTATGGATCAACTAGCACATTGCATGAGCATAGAGGAAGCAGACCCACCGAAAGAACTCCCTTGGTACCATGACATTAAGGTTCTTCTGGAAATCGAGAACCTCCCTCTTCAGGCGTCAGCAACAGAAGCAAGGACATTGAAGCACTTGGCATCCAACTATGTACTCGGGACCAGCCATTTGTACAAGAGATCCTATAATCAAATGCTCCTGAGATGCTTGAATAAGAAGGAAGCCGATGCCGTCATGCTACAAGTCTATGCTGGGAAATGCGGGCCACACATGAATGGAGTTTTGTTAGCCAAGAAGATCATGTTACAAGGCTATTATTGGTCGACCATGGAGGCAGATTGCTGTTAGTTTGTGCAAATGTGTCACGCTTGCTAGATCCATGGGAATCTAATCCATGCTCCCGTGCAACAACTTCACAGCATGTCTTCACCATGGCCTTTCTCCACTTGGGGAATTGACGTTATCGGTGCCATTCATCCGACAGCATCTAACGGGCATCGTTTCATCCTGGTGGCCATCGATTACTTCACAAAGTGGGTCAAAGCGGCGTCATACAAAACTATCACTACTGCAATAACAGAGAAGTTCTTGAAGAACAACATCATATCCCGATATGGGGTCCCACACGCAATAATATCAGATAAAGGGAAGAACTTTACAGCCAAGAGGGTCGAAGACTATTTACATAATTTTGAAATTAAACATCACTGTTCTTCACCTTACCTCCCCCAAATGAATGGAGCAGTTGAGTCAGCCAACAAGAATGTTACCAAGATACTAAAGAAGATGGCAGAGACTCACAATGATTGGCATGAAAAGCTTACTTATGCATTATGGGCAAATCAAACTTCTATCCGGACATCCACAGGCGCCACCCCTTTTTTTTAGTCTATGGCATGGAAGCTGTGCTACCGGTCGAGGTGGAAATCCCTTTATTGAGGATCTTGAAAGAAGTACAACTAGAAGAGGCTAAATGGTTGGGCGATCGCTTCGCGCAGTTGAACTTGATCGATAAACATCGACTGCAGACCCTGCACCATGCCTAGTGCTATCAAAGGAGGATGGCAAGATCCTACCAAAAGAAAGTCCGTCCCAGGAGTTTTATGCCTGGAGACTTGGTCTTGCGGGCCATCCATCTCCCTAACACTCGCGGCAAATTCAGACCCAACTGGCCCGACCCTTTTATCATCAAACAAGTATTCTCTAGGGGAGCGCTAATCCTCAAAGAACTAGAACACATTGAGTAGTCAGAGTCAGTCAATTCGTGTTACCTAAAGCAGTACTACCAATGATGGGGAGTCGTATGCTAACCTTACAAAGCTTTCCAGCTGCATTTGCATATGCTTTATTCTTTCTATTCATACATTTTGCCTCATCTCGTACTCATGTTCTTTCCCCTTTCGCACTCGTTACACATGCATTGCATCAAAAAACACATGAAAAAGAAAAACATGCATCCATGCATAAGTGCATCAACATCATATCCCGATGATGAAAATCGGAATAGCTAGCCTGCTTGAGAAGGGGCTACACCTCTTCAGTTGATACTAGCTAGACCTTCTAGCAAGAGAGGGAGCTACCACCCAACTAGGATTAGGCGAAATGTCCAAACTTTCACAAGGACTTGCACCTCCAAAGGGAGATAAAATGTTAAGTGCGAGCATGAATGTGAGTCACTAGAAAAGAAAAAAAACAACCTATCCATAAGGGCACAAAAGAAATAAGGAGACAGAAGTCGGTCCTAAGAGAGAGAAGCAAGTAGGCCAACTCTATCCTTACACTTACCTTGGGGAGGAGTCGAAAAAAACATCCGAAGAGCCCAAATGGTCGAAGGGACTAGTCACCCCTTTTACATAATTACAACAACCCCGTCTTAATCTGGATGCCTATTACCCTCAAGCAAGGGTTAGAGTGAGTCTATAAGCCTAAGAGGGAGAAAAGTAATGAGTCAAAAGTCAAAAAGTAGGTTCAAGTATCTAGGAGTTGGCACGGAGCCTAATCTATCATCCAGCGAGCCACTCTCACAAAAACCACCCCTTACAGAGAGCCACCCACAACCTAGAGGTCCAGGTAGTGTCTCGTGAATCGAGGTCTTCTCTTGTTCTCATAGCAAGCATCATTAGTATTCCAAATCCTGAGGGTGATACAACATGACACTATCATTCCTGCATGCATTATCATTCATTCGCTTTGCAAGGTCATGCTAGGTCTTAAGACAAGGGCATGTCAGTTGCTCTTTGGCTAAAGATCTAGCAGAAGATACCATACACTAGGGGCATGTCAGCTGCCTTTATGGTGACAACCTCCCCCGTCAATCAGGGGCATGTTGGCTGCCTATTAGTTGACTCTCTTTGGGATAGTATTTTCATCTAGGACACGCTGATTGCTCTATTGCTCGAGCCAAAGAATGAGGACATCAGCAACCATATCCCTCCAAGATCAGAGTAGGGTCTCTGATAAATCCTATAGAGATGAATCGCAAAACACGATGATTCATGGCAGAGTATTGGGGGGTTGTAATCATTACTTCTGACCTTTGTCGTGTTTTTGCAGAATTAGCAAGATGCTTTCTATGTCTTGCATATAACTTCAGAGCAATCATTCCAGTGGTGTAAACATTATCATCGAACTGTGCTGTATTTCTCTTGGAGTTAGACGGTACAGTTGATTCCTTGAATACCCAATGTTGGCTCTGTCACCAAACAACCCTGGCCATCAGGGTTTGATGGCCATTTCTCACTGATTTGACACTTGATCTGGTCTGGTTGGTAGCATGGATGTCTTCTTGAGGCTTGGTGCCCGAGTTAAGCCATTCAATGGCCCGTAGATTGGTTTGCTATTTTCCGATGGTCGTTGAATGGTTTCCATAGCCTTGGGTTGCTCTTTCCTATTTTCAAAACAATTATGTTGCACTTTTCTGTCTGCATTAAACTTCTTAAAATATGATTGTATGGAACAAGGCCATTTGTCTAATTGAAAGTAAATATTTTGATAATATTCCGCAGGAGTTCTTCTTCCCAGTCTGCTATGGCCTGAGTCTAGAGAAGTCGAAGCTTCCCTATTGATCATGGGTTTCCCCACGATGGTTTTACCAGTACATTGCTTAGATGTTCTTTGGATGTGGATTGGGAAATTGACGGGCAGTGATCGCAACAAGCTGCGGACTTGGGGTATCCCCTCAAAGTTCTTGGATATTGCGAGTGTGGAAGTCTCCCGATACTTTTTGTGTGCAGCTGCTCGATTCTAGAAACCAGCTACCCATGTATTCCACTTCAGAAAAATTGAATTGACCCTCACTTTGGAGGAGGTCCATCAGGTGTGTTGTCTACATAAGCTTTTGGGGCCTACTGTGTTTATGCGGCACGACAGATACTCTTCAGTATTGAGTGAACTAACTAGCATGTCAACCGGTGATTGTGGTCGTCAACTTATCTGTACTAATGGGCCAACTTCAATGTTACAATTGGCATATTTGACAAGGTGGTCGAGATGCGCACCTCCTTGGGCAATGAGCTATGGCTGAAAGGTTTTGTGGTCCGCTTCTTAGGTGAGCTAGTTTTCAGCCACGGTTAGACAGTTGTGAATATCGAGGTTGCGGAGATTGCTTTGGCAATGGTCACCCGTCAGATGGACTTGGCTCCAATTATCCTGGTAGAGATTTACCGAGCCTTAGACTGGTCATTACAACGTTGTCGACACTTTTATGGTTGTGGAGCTTTTATACAGGTGTGGTTGGCCACTCATCTGGGTGTGGAGATCTTACGCCCTCAATGTTCAGCCTTTGAATCCTACTGCCAGAGTGGTCATGCTCGCACACGCACCTCGGTTCACAAGGAGTATGAGTGACTGGAGAGTTTGACAGAAGACAAGGTTATCTAGTGCATTGTTCCTTCATCTACTCATACCTTCAAGGCTTTCTTCAATACTACCGTCATGCAGTTTATCAGCCTACCGGGGTTGACTTGTGGTGTTGAGTATCATCCAATTAGGGTAATGTAGCAGTTCGGATACCAACAGGATTCCTTCGTTCAAGGACTAATGCCAGCTCGATTCCAGGAGTACCCTTTGAGCACTTATGCCATGACTAAGGAGCTATCATGCCTATTTAATGGCTCCATCGAATCGAATAGTCTCACAGTCATAAAAGGGAAGGATTGTTCAGCTGATTATGAAGTCGAAATTGAAGAAACTTGGCCGATCTGTGGAGTAGCTCCGAGCCATACGCTGTTTCCCAAAGCTAGAGGCTCTAAGAGATCCAAGGATGATACAGATTCTTGATATTCGTGTTATGCTATTTGCTGAAACAATAAATAGTAGGTTCATTGAAACACTTATGTCAGTTTGATTGGATGCTTATGGTTGATTTGAAGTTGGAATTGCCATTGCTACAACATATGCTTGACTAGTTCAAACTATTGCCTTCTTCTGCCTAGCGACTTGGCACCTAAGCTTGGATAAACGAAGCCGTCATAGACTTTTCTACTAGGTCAGAGGGATCCCAGTATCTCTCCCAGATTCGATCTGGATGGACGAATCTCGGTGCCACCCTTTTGTCCTTGAATTTCGATCCTAATAGACGGGTTCAAGGCTACCTCTCCATCTTCTTCTAGACTACCAAACAAAGTCTAGATGACCCCATCCCAGGTTCGATCCGGACGGACGAATCTCGATGCCACTTTTTTGCCCTTGAATTTCGATCGTGACAGATGGGTTCAAGGCTACCCTTTTTCATCTTCTTTTAGACTACCGGACGAAGTCTAGATGGTCCCATCCCAAGTTCGATTCAGACGGACGAATCTCGGTGCTACTCTTTAGTCCTTGAATTTCGATCCTGACAGACGGGTGTAAGGCAATCCTTTTCATCTTCTTTTAGACTAACAGACGGAGTCTAGATGGTCCCATCCCATGTTCGATCCAAACGAACGAATCTCGATGACACCCTTTTGCCTTTGAATTTCGATCGTGACAGACGGGTTCAAGGCTACCCTTTTTCATCTTCTTCTAGACTACCAGACGGAGTCTAAATGGTCCCATCCCAGATTCGATCTGGATGGACGAATCTCGATGCCACCCTTTTGTCCTGGAATTCTGATCCTGATAGACGAGTTCAAGGCTACCTTTCCATCTTCTTTTAGACTACCAGAAGGAGTCTAGATGGTCCTATCCAAGGTTCGATCTGGACGGACGAATCTCGGTGCCACCTTTTTGTCCATGAATTCCGATCTTGATAGATGGGTTCAAGGCTATCCTTTTTCATCTTCTTCTAGACTACCAGACGGAGTCTAGATTGTCCCATCCCAGGTTCGATCCAGATGGACGAATCTTGATGACACCCTTTTGCCCTTGAATTCCGATCGTGACAGACGGGTTCAAGGCTACCCTTTTTCATCTTCTTCTAGACTACCAGACGAAGTCTAGATGGTCCCATCCCAGGTTCGATCTAGAAGGATGAATCTCGGTGCCACCCTTTTGTCCTTGAATTTTGATCCTGACAGATGGATTCAAAGCTACCCTTTTTCATCATCTTTTAGACTATCGGACAAAGTCTAGATGGTCCCATACCAGGTTCGATCTGGACAGATGAATCTTGGTGTCACTCTTTTGCCCTTGAATTCCAATCCTGACAGACAAGCTCAAGGTTACCCTTTTTAATCTTCTTCTAGACTACCAGACGGAGACTAGATGGTCCCATCCTAGATTCGATCTGGACGGATAAATCTCGGTGCCACCCTCTTGTTTTAGAGTTCTATTCCGGACAGATGGAAGCAAGGCTACTTCTCCATCTTCTTCTAGACTACCGGATGAAGTCTAGATGGTTCCATCCCAGATTTGATCCAGACGGACGAATCTTGGTGCCACCCTTTTGTTCTTGAATTTTGATCCTGACAAACGGATTCAAGGCTACCTTTTTTCATCTTCTTCTAGACTACCGGACGAAGTCTAGATGATCCCATCTCAGATTCGAACCGGACAGACAAGTGCAACCCCTTTGTTTTTGAATCCTGCTCCGAACGGACGGAATCAAAGTAGACTATCCTCTTCCTCATCACTTTGGGCTGATAACCCAAACTATCTGATCGGTAGGATCATCAACTTATCATACTTTGTCCCTCAATTTGCAGGCCTGATAGTCTTACCTAGTGGCCGTTTCCTTGGGTTGGTATCCCAAACTACCCGGACGACTTCCATCATTAGTCACTCTCCGGTTAATGAGCATGTTAGTCCTTGCCACGCCTCTCATCTCCTCGAGCTAATAACCCTAATTATTTGGCGATAAGTCCATCAACCTATCATGCCCCATTTACCGGTGATTCCTTGTAGAAGTCTAGCCTGATTAGCCTTAATTTGTCACCTAGCGCTGCGTTCGCATCAACATTGCATTTTATTTTCAGTGTCTATTCTTCTGCTCACATTTTAGCATTATCATCACATTAGCTGCCTCTAGCATCCACTTTTGCATCTGAATTTTAGCATTGTGTTCGCATCAGCTTTTGCATTTGCGTCAGCATAGTATTTGTATCTGCATTTGCATTGTGGCCCCGAGTCATGACTTTCAGTGCATCCGTCGAATAAATGGCTCACGACCAATAGCAAACATTACCCTCCTGCAAGCTTAGGCGGGGTGTCTTGTCAACCCTGAGCATCGATCTCGGTTTCATCCGTCCCTCGACCTCGCTTAGGGAGGGGCATCTGTAGACACCCCGATTTTGCAGTCACTTGGCGGTGAGCTGCTCCGGAAGATGCTTTAGTTGTGACAAACTAAATCCCAACTCATCAAACCCATTTTGGCCCACACAAGCTCACATAGGCCCACACAAGTCCATCTTAACCCATCCAAAGCAAAACTTTTGATTAAAATCCAATTTAAAACAAAACTCAACAAAATCATTGAATCCAAATTAATTAAGCAAAAACCCTAACTCGAAAACTGAAATATTCAAATGCCCATTTAAGCCATTTTAAAATTCCAATTAATCAAAACTTAAAACCAACTAAAATTCACTGAAATCATCAAAATCCAAGATAATTAATGTTAAAACCTAAAATCCATTTAAATCATTAAAACACAAAATCCTAAATTAAACAAAAAAACCCAATTAAATCAAAATCAAAATTAGCCCCTAATTAATCAAATGCAAAATAAATTAATTAAATCCTAAAACCTAATTTTAAAATTAAAACCCACATACCCATTTAAACCTTAATCCAAAACTCAACCCATTAAAACCCAAACCTTAATCCCAAGTTTTTATCCATAATTCACTCAAGGCCACTGCCCATCATGTAGCCAAGCCCAACCCAAACCAAATTTGATTAAAAACTTGTGTAGTGGAAAAATAAAGCTACAGTCCTCTTCTTCTTCCCCTCATCCACGTTCACCATTGAAAATGACACCCACTCTCTCCATCTCTCCTTCCCCACGTAACAGAGTCCATCAGCTGGCCAACTACAAGCCATGATCCACACGAACAAGGAAAACCATTGCAATCGAGCACACAAACTCACTCGCGACAGCCGGGCTCCCCCCATTACAACTCTCCCACACACAACACCCTCCAGGGGGGCCCTTCATCAACAGCACCCTCCGTCACCCAAATTGACATTCTTCTCCTTCCACCTAAATTCTCCATCCCACAGTCACATCCAACCACATCAAGCAACGTCGGAGACAACTGCCCCCCCAACCGCGATACAGGTAAACATCCTCTACATTTAATTTTTTTCTTTTCTCTGTTCCGATGTGCTTATGTGTATTTAGGCGCCCTTATCTCCACTTGTGTGCCTAAGAGAGCCACGAGAGAGATAGTCGTTGCTCTTCCCACTCTTCACTGCAACCCATCATCCCACTGAAAACCCATCTCCGGTGAGTTAGATGGGGAAGGGGATTCACTCAGTAGCCCTTAGGAATAGGCATGTAGGAACGCTCGTCGGCACTCCTTGCTCCCTGTGTCCTCCATTAGCCTTGCAGCAGCCTAAGCGGATGGAGCATTGCTCAACGTCATCGAGGAAGATGACCGGAGTCGTCGTTGGAGAGCCAAGTGGCAGGGGCGGACCAGAGGTCCTCAGACCTCCACACAACCATCAAGATGTGCCTCACCCACTTTCGATCCTCACCCAACCACTGCGACCACTGAGCCTACCGCTGCTTCCTTCGGCTAGTCGAACAAGAGGAGGCTTCTAGTAGCCATCACCGCCCTCGAAGCCACTGGAAAGCTTGCAATGGTCTCCCAGAACTCCCTTAGCCCTTGGATGTCGCTCTTTGTCGCTGTAGCGCTACCATCGAACCGCCGTCACCACCAGAACAGGCCACTAGAGCATCGAGCGAGGGAAGCATTTCAGGCACCCCCGGTCTGCCTGAAGTCACCAGAGGCAACACGCCTGTCCATCCTGCTTCTACAGCCACCGCCACAATGCCGTCGAAGGCTCGTTAGAGCTCGCGCCGGAGTGGGAGCACCGATGATCTTTGAAATAACAGGATTTAATGATGGTTTTTAAGTTTTCGTTAATTGCACATAGGTCCTAGTTATTATTACATTTAGGTCCCTAGAAATCTTTTTTAGGTCCTCAGATCTTGCATCCATCCAGGTCTTTTTTTACATCCAGGTCCTTTTTGTTTACATCTAGGTCCATTTCTTGCATCCAGGTCCTTTTTTTTACATCGAGGTCCTTTTCTTACATCGAGGTCCTATTTATTACTCTTAATTCCTTTTATTACAATTAAGTCTAGAATTCATGTTTTTTATTTGCACACAAGTCCCTGTTTTCATGTTTTGTTACACTTAAGTCCTGAGCACTTATTTCTTTGCATATTAATCTAGAGCCTGGATTTTCTTGCATTTCAGGCCCTGGGGAAATTGTTTCTCTTGCACATAGGTCCCTGGAAACTTGTTTTTATGACATTTGGGTCCTTTCCTCTTGCAAGTCGGCCCTTATGCTTCCCATATTTTGTGTACAAGTCCCTAGAAGCCCTATTTTCATTTCACAGAAGCTATATGACTTGTTTTCAACCTAGGACCTTGATTTTTGTGCATGAGCCCAATTTTTAGTGATTTTGCATGTTAGTCCTCCAATTTTTCAGATTTTGTATATTTACTGCTTTTTTGCATTCTAGTCCCTACATTAACTTGCATTGCATGCACACATACATTTCAAGCATATTCTCATCACTTAGCATTTGACTTTGTCTACTTTTTACACTTGATTTTGAATGGCATTTGCATGATTGTTTTCCATGATTTTCAGATTTCTTGCACGTTCCTTCATCGCCTCTGAGCTTAAATTAAATGGCATATCTATGCCAACATTGTCCCACATCGGTTTTTTTTTCTCTTTTGTTGATTTTTCGACCCCTCGCAGTTTTCCCATTTTGCATGAGCATTTTGGGCATGACATTTGGTATTCATTTAGCAAACACATAGGAGCAAGCATCTGCATTAGCCACATATGCGAGTGATCAACCAAGAGAGACCGATTTATCAGACGTATGGGGGTGCCTAACACCTTCCCCATGTGTAACAAGAATCCTTACCCTTTCTCTGGCCCGCAATGACCTATGTGTCGCACTTCATTAACATGGATCATGCATTTGCATTCTTTTGCATCATTTTCATGCATTTCTTTACATGTCGTTTTCCTTGTCTTTCCATTAAAAGACCAGGTGGCGACTCCATCTTTTCTTCCCTTCCCGTCGAGGTGGTCACAGAACCAACCAAGGGACAGGACATTATCAGATCCGGTGTCCCTATGGTGGTCACAGTAATTGCCTCAATCACGAGCTCCAGACCAATCAGGGTCTATCAGTGTTCCGAAACTAGAGGACAAGGAATTCCATGTGCCTGAAGTGGTAATCATGGAGTGCAGGTGAAGTAATAGATGCCAAAGTAAGGGAGGGAGGGGCAGAAACAAAGATCCCCTCCGGAGAAGTTGGTACAAAGGTCTCTCAGGCTCGTTGGGCCATAATGGACCACGAACGAGTAAGGATGGGACTGCGATTGCAAACTAGGGGATGACACCTACAAGGAGCTATCGTCGAAAGTGACGGATAGCACGGGGAAAGACGGTCGAGAACTATGCCTCAAGACTGAGATCACTGAAAGGAATTCCCTGGCTCTGACCAAGGAACTCGTACACAACACGCTATACCTGACAGAGGGAAAAACCTAATGTGTTAGCGAAGAAGAAGAGGCAAAACAAAATAAGAAACAAGTGAGCTATGCAATTGTTCGTTAGGGTGGTATGAATGGCACACATGCACATGAATGTTACTAATATGCACTCTCTCACCATGCATGTACCGCTTGGGGTTTACCATACGAGACACACTCATGGGTTTAGGTTTTGACTCTGGTCAGAAAAGTAAGGTTCCCGTTCTAAATCCTGGCCGAAGCGTAGGCAGTGAACGAGTGGTGCGTTGGTGGCCTCGACTCCTACAGTAGCATAGAGCTATATCCTCTACTAACACCGACACGACCCCAGACAAGGGGGACAAACTGGCAACATGCCCTACGCCAAAGCTATAGAACAGGCTACTAGAATTGGCCTTCGCAAACTGTAAGTGGACTCAGAGGAGAAGATGCATGCCCTATATGATCAATCGTGCAACATGCTTTTGTGTCTTTTACTTGCTGTGACTGTGTCCGTGACCGAGCCCGACCCGGAGGGAAGGGGTGGGGAGGAGATCATAGCCATGCCAATGATGGCGAAGGCGCAAGGATAAAAGAAAAGAAAAGGGAGTCGTCACCTAGTCTTTTAATGGAAAGACGAGGAAAACCACAAAAGGATGAATGCATGGAATGCAGATGGGAAGGCTGGATGTCTGCTAACTAGAGGACGAGTAAGGATTCCTATTACGCACGAGGAAGGTGTTAGGCACCCTCGTACGCCCGAGAAACTCGGTCTTTCTAGTCCAAATGCTTGCTGAAGGTTTGATGAATGTTTGCTAAACCTGGATCATGCTCTAATCATGCCAATGTGTATGA
>JAMKQA010002463.1:0-23225 GCA_024699735.1 Posidonia australis
AAGGCAAGTATGTTCACAGATATGTATATTTGAATATTTGGCTTTAATGATTACTTGTCATATTTTCTAAAGTGATTAATTAACAATTAATCACATTTCATTTTGTTATCATCAAAACATATTAATAGATTTTTCCAACAGGAATCACTTAATTAAAGGAAACCTCAAGTACAATGCAATGAAGGCCAACAAGCAATGCAACTAGACTAAGAAAAACGCAACAAACACTTGAAGCAAACCTCAAACAAAGGCCATGGGGTCAAGGCTTGGTCAAGTCTAGCACTAAGTGATCCCTGAAGGATCTGTGCATGTGGGATGCACCGTCGGGGCATGCCTCTAGAATAGTGCTCAGGCCACCCTCCTTCATCGCCACTCCCCCATGCAAGACATGCATTAAAACGGCGGCAAAAACATTTGGGAAGCAAGATTGAAGATTAGGTGAGGGAAAGCACATGAGAAACTAGATTGGAAACATGCGAGAGCCTCTCCTCCATCTCCACATGGCTCGCTGGACAACACGACTCACTGCAGCCATAGCAATGGCCGAAGACCTCGTCGGAGCTCAAGGAAACTAGGGAAGCTTGAGGAGAGATGTAGGAAGGCTTAGAAAGCAATAAAATCTCAAGAGAAAACATGGGTTCCTCCACCCACCTCCATCGCGGGCGTCACGACACATCGAAGTTTGGTTGACCACGAGAGAAGGCTAAGGACTTGGGTGCGGCTCAAGGGCAATACGAGGGTTGAAGAGGCAGAGGATGATGCCTTGGGATAGCCACAGATGAGAGCTCAAGGGCCAGAGGCCTTGCATCAACGCTCATCGTCCGTTGGAAGGGAAAAGGATGAATGCAACGCATTGAAACTACAACCTGCGACAAAAAAGAAGGAAAGATGCAAATGTGGCTGGGAAGTGATATACTAGTTGAATGGAGTGGGATGATACCTGCATTGGTCATGTGCTCCTCCTGGAGTCGATGGCAAGAATTACCACGAAGGAGCTTGACAATGGTCTTGGTTGAGGACGGACCAGGGAGGCTTAGGGAAGGCTCGGCGAGTGGCTAGAGAGCTTCATTGATGTAGAGGGAAGATGGTTTGGAGCACACTCAGGTTCTCTCCAGTTTCTCCTCTCCAAGCTCTCTCTGGCTCTTTGGGTGGTGAAGGGCTCCTCTCCTCTCTCGCAACTAGTGTCTGGTAGTCTGTGCTACGAGAAGGCTTCTCTAGTTTTGGTGGTTGGCATACGTGCATCTGGAAGTCAGTAGTGTGGCATGACAGCAAGGGAAATGTCAGGCAACTGCTGGATATGGGAGTGTTCGCTTGATTCAGAGGTGGCATGCAGTGACACAACCGGTGAGGGCGTGGCAGGGACCGGTGAGGCCGTGGCATGGTGAGGCCATTGTAGAGGTGTTAGGCACGTCTGGGAAGTAACTAAGACGATACGTGCAGCGCTGGCACTCGTTCGAGGTACAATGAAAGTGACTGGTAGGGTAGCACACTCTTGGTTGTCCTGGCCTCTACATGCACTAGGACCGCACTATTGGGTCATGCCTCCCATTGGGCCAGAGCACAGAGGTTTGAACATCTAGTGTTGGGCTTGGTGTTAGGGATTTATTCGGTGTTGGATTAATAGTTTTGGGTTAATTGTTGCTCTTTGGGATTGGTTTGGGTATATGGGGTGGGACTGGGTCCGCTATCCAATTACATTGTCCATCGGGTTCGCCTACCAACATCGACCAGAAACCGAGGTGCCTACACATGCCCCTCTCTAAGTGAAGTCGAGGCAAACGAGACCGCTGCTAAGGGTTGAGAAAAGACACCCCATCCCAATCGACAGTAAAGAAATATTACTATTGTCAATGAGTCGCTTATCCAATAGATACGTCGAAGGTCGCAGCTCTCCACTGTGATGTAGATGTTAATGTAGATGTTTGTATTCTTGCGATGTTGGAGTAATCATGCACCGAAACCGACTGGGTGTACATAGGGTTCCAAGAATGTTGATGTGGATGTATGTGCTACTAATGCTAAAATGCTATTGTGTTGTAGACAATGCTGGCAAACATGATTACAATTGATGCATGAAATGTTGCAAAATGTGAATTCATGAAGTGCGATTGACTGTAATGGTTATGCTGTGTAATATGATGTAATTTGATGCATGTAGACGTGATTTAAATGCCACGAACCATGATGAGTTAACGGACTTATCGCTGAATAGTTTCGATTATCAGCATGAGGGGAGAAGGAGCATGGCAAGACTAATGAGCTTGCTGACTGGAAGATGACTGGTGATGAAAGTCATCGTAGTAGTTTGGGGTAACAACCCATAGAGGGGATAACCTAGATCCTACCCACCTGGGACTAGAGCCTACGAGGAGATATGATAGGATATCAGACCTGTTGGGGCGACAAAAGAACAATATAGACTCTGTCCGTCCGAAGCAAAAGCCTAGGAAGGGATCAATAGAACCTAGTTGCCTTTCATGTTCAAAAAGGTGGCTAGGAGCTAACAAGATAGAACCTAGTTTCCATTCGTGTTCGAATAGGTGGCAAGGAGCTGACAATATAGAATCAAGTTATTGTTCGTGCTTAAATAGGTCGCTAGGAGCTGATATAATAGAACCTAGTCGCCATTCGTGTTCGAACAGGTGGCTAGGAGATGACAGGATAGAATCTAGTCATCATTTGTGTTTGAACAAGTAGCTAGGAGCTAACAAGATAGAGCCTAATCACCGTTCGTATTCGAACAGGTGGCTAGGAGCTGATAGGATAGAACTTAGTCACTGTTTGTGTTCGAACAAGTGGCTAGAAGCTGACAGGATAGAACCTAGTCACCGTTTGTGTTTGAACTGGTAGCTAGGAGCTGACAAGATAGAACCTAGTCACCGCTCATGTTCGAACAGGTGGCTAGGAGCTAACAGGATAGAACCTAGTTGCCCTTCGTGTTTGAACAGGTGGTTAGGAGCTGACAGGATAGAACCTAGTCACTGTTCTTGTTCGAACAGGTGGCTAGGAGCTTACAGGATAGAACTTAGTCACCGTTCGTGTTCGAACAAGTGGCTAAGAGTTGACGTAATAGAACTTAGTCACCGTTTTTGTTCGAATAGGTGGCTAAGAGCTAACAGGATAGAACATAGTCACTATTCATGTTCGAACAGGTGGCTAGGAGCTAACAGGATAGAACCTAGTCGCCGTTTATATTCAAATAGGTGGCTAGGAGCTAACAGTATAGAACCTAGTCGCCAATCCTGTTCAAACAGGTGACTTGGAGTTGACAAGATAAAACCTAGTCATTGCTTGTGTTTGAACTAGTGGCTAAGAGCTGACAGAATAGAACCTAATTGCCGTTCATATTTGAACAGGTGGCTAGGAGCCAAAAAAATGGGGGAGCTGACAAGTTATTAGACTCATTGGGTCGATAAGAAAGGGAGGAGCTGACATGTTATTGGACTTGTTGTGCCGAAAAAACAAGGAAAGGTTCTAACAAGATATCAGAGTTACTAGGCCGACAAAGAAAGGGGAGAGCTGACAAGTTATCGAACTTGTCGGGTCAAGCAACAAGGAAAGGTTTGACAAGATATTGGACTTGTTGTGTCGACAAAAAAGGGGAAAGCTGACAAGTTATCAAACATGTCGGGTTGAAAAGCCAAGGAAAGGTTTTGACAAGATAACGAACTTGTCTGGCTGACAAAGAAAGGGGAGAGCTGACAAGTTATCGGACTTATCAGGTGGAACAATAAGGAAAGGATCTGACAAGATATCAAACTTGTCATGCTGACAAAGAAATGGGAGAGCTGACAAGTTATTGGACTTGACGAGCCGAATAACAAGGAAAGGTTTTGACAAGATATCGGACTTGTCAGGCCGACAAAGAAAGGGGAGAGCTGACATGTTATCAAGCATGTCAGGTTAAACAACAAGGAAAGGTTTGACAAGATATTGGACTTGTCGGGTTGACAAGAAAGGGGAGAGCTAACAAGTTATCAGACTTGTCAAGCTGGAAAAACAACGAAAGGTTCTAACAGGATAACAAACTTGTTAGGCCAACAAAGAAAGAGTAAAGTTGACAAGTTATCAGACTTGTCGGGCCAAAAAAACACGGAAAGGTTTTGAGAAGATATCGGACTTGTCTGGCCGACAAAGAAAGGGAAGAGTTCGCAAGTTATCAGACTTGTCTGGTCGAACAACAAGGAAAGGTTTGACAAGATATCAGACTTGTCTTGTCGACAAAAAAGGCGAGAGCAAACAAGTTATCAAACTTATCAAGCTAAAAAAACAAGTAAAGGTTCTAACAAGATATCGAACTTGTCGGGCTAACAAAGAAAGAGGAGAGCTGACAAGTTATCAGACTTGTCAAGTCGAAAAAATAGGGAAAGGTTCTAACAAGATATCAAACTTGTTAGGCTGACAAAGAAAGGGGAGAACTGACAAGTTATCGGACTTGTCGACTCAAAAAAAAAGAAAAGGTTTTTACAAGATATCAGACTTGTTGGGTCGACAAAGGAAGGAGAGTGCTGACAAGTTATCGGACTTGTCAGGCCAAACAACATGGAAAGGTCATGACAAGATATCAAACTTGTCAGGCTGACAAAGAAACGAGAGAGCTGACAAGTTATCAAACTTGTCGAGCTGAACAACAAGAAAAGGTTCTGAGAAGATATCAAACTTGTCAGGCCAACAAAGAAAGGGGAGAGCTGACAAGTTATTAGACTTGTCAGGCCAAACAACAAGGAAAGATTTTACAAGATATTGGACTTGTCAGGCCGACAAAGAAAGGGGAGAGCTGACAAGTTATCCAACTTGTCAAGTCAGAAAAACACAGAAAGGTTCTGACAAGATATCAAACTTGTCATGGCAACAAAGAAAAGGGAGCTGACAAGTAATCGGACTTGTTGAGTCAAACAACAAGAAAAGGTTTTGACAAGATATCGGACTTGTTGGGTCGACAAACAAAGGGGAAAGCTGACAAGTTATCAGACTTGTCAGGCTGACAAAGAAAAGGGAAAGGTAATAAGTTATCGGACTCATCGAGCCGAGCAACAAGGAATGTTTCTTATAAGACATCAGACTGGTCAAGTCGACAAAGAAAGGGGAGAGTTGACAAGTTATCAGACTAGTCGGGCTGAATAACAAGGAACGGTTGATGAGAGCGACTACTACTGTCGATCCAACTCTGGCTTCTTCTTGAGACCTACTGTGCCTTTGACACGATAGGGGCAAATCTATAATTTTCTAAGTGAGCACACCCAATTTTGTTTATGACTGATCCTACTATAATGGGTAATCTCAAAGACTATTGCAAGGTGTCCAAGAGTCTTCGGTAAGCAGATGGGACCCAAGGTGCTTTCTACACACTAATAAGGGAATGATTGTAATTTTTCTAGTCGAGGAGGAGTCTACCACGGGCTGGCCATATGGTCTTGTAGTGACCATGGACTCGGTTGTGGGAGGAGGAGTACTTGGCAGGCCTTGGTTAGGAGTTCAAGCACCATCAGGATAAGAGGGCATTATGGTAAATTTGTTTTGAGTTGTTGATTTCTGATTGTCATTGAGCATGAACTCAACCTTAAGATGCACAATGGGGTGTTCCTAGCCTAAATAGAGATGATATGCTTATCAAACAATCTATCATGGTGGTTGTTAAGGACCTTCTTGTAGTTCAAAAAACTATAGGGCTTTTCTGTAAATTTCCCTAAGCTATTTTTCTAAGCCAATACTATTGATCTATGAGTCATGCCTACACAATAGCCAAATCATCTAGAGCATTCTCCTTACTTCTGACTACACAAAATGAAGACCTTGGTGGGGACAAAAGTTCTAGGGTCCTCCCTGCAAAATTCCTAGTTCCGTGGTGCTCGAGAGTTTTTCGAGGTGAAGGGTGCTTACATAGACTGCCTGACACTAGTCTATATCCCATACAGTTATTTTCTTGGGTAGAGTTTGGTAAGAGAGCATTTTCTAGCTTTTGGACAAGCTCTCGGACTTACTTATAGTTTTTGGAAACTGTCACAAAAATTTGCAAAACTTATCACTTAGGTTGATTCTAGCGATGATTCTTGGTATGAAAAGTTTGTTTGGGGTCCTGGAGACTGTGTGGACATCTACCTACCCTCTTTGATTTCCTATATGGAAATTCTACAATTTTGTTGGGTAAATTGTACTATAGTCCAGAACCATTGTAACAATTGCCTTGTGAGCTGGAAAATTCTCTAAAGCACATGGGGCCCACTAGTGTTATCACTATTGAATAGATGCATGGCAGTTGGTCTCTCTCTCCACAAATTCACGAAACCCTTGCATGCCTTGCTTCATATAAGCTCAAATCAAAGATCAAAAATAAAACTCCTTCATTTAAAGAAAAAAACCAAGGAACCCAACGAGCCATTCTCCTTTCTTCCCCGTGTCCTCTCATCTCCCTTCTCTTCTCCTTCCACTCCTTAAAGCAGTAGCTAGGGCATGGACAACAGTGTGCGGTGGATGCAAGGGCACAATGTCGGCGAAGCGGCTTGGTGTGACGTTAGTGGAGGGGCACATGCACAGTAGAGCTTCAACGCTGCTGAGACGTGCGTCACTAGCATGAGGGGAAGAGCGGCGTCGACAAACATGGTAAGCCTCTCCCCTCCTATCCTCTATTATTTCTTTCCTTTTCCATTCTTTTCTCTGAACACAGTGGCTCCTCTCGTCACTCCCTATCATCGTCGTGAGTTGTTCGGTAGTGATGATCGCAAGGCTCGTTGGAGTGCAGAGCGGCTTGTGTCTCAGGGGAAGGAACGGTGCCTTAGCTGGTTCTTGAGGGCGGTCGGGTTGGGTAGAGTGGTGGCTAGGTGTCACTGGATGGTGGCTGTGCCGACGGTTGCAGGCAAGCGGCACGTTGCCCGGCCGACCATGGTTAGGTTTTGCCCTCCTACAAATGCCTAAGTGTCTCTGCTCACTATATTTGCGTACCAAGTTTACCCATGTTTGCTTGAAAAAAGTTCCATTACTTGCTCGAATAATGTCGAAAAAATGCACTGTATTTCTTAAATAATGCTATAGTGGTGCAGTTGGTGTAGCATGATATGCAAGCGACAGCAACACAGGGACCTCTAGAACCACCGGAGGAGCAACAAAAGCTGGAAGGATACAAAACCCTATGCCCTGGAGCTTTTGAGCGAGCTCAAGAAGCTGTTGGTCATGGAGGACACGAGACCCGTCGGTAGCAGCGCTAGAGACCACAGTAAAAGGCGAAGAGGATCCAAGTAGAGGTTGGGCTTCAGACTATCCAATGGAGAGAGATCCTATCAGAGATGTCGCCATAGGTGTCTAGGTGCTAAAAGCAGCGGGTCTAGCCAGAGGAGAAGACAAAGGCTCGGTCTCCAGAATGTGCGTGGTCGTCACCATGACGGCCTTGATGATCGGCTCTGTAGTGGAGTGAGCCTGCTAGTTTCTGGTGTCCAACGAATTCCCGACCATCAGGAAACGACTGTTGGGAGGAGTGGCAGAAGAAATCAATGTCAAAGGAGGGACCGTAGAGGCAGTCACCTTAGGAGCAGCAGAAGCCAAAGGCTCACCAAGACGTTGGGCCATGGTGGAACGGGATCGAGTGAGAATTGGACTGCAGTGATAAGGCAAAGGACGGGTCCTAGGATGAGCCATCGTCGACAGCGACGAGTAACTCAGAAATAGATGGGCGAGATCTATTACCAAAGGGGAAATAGAAAACAGGGACGCTCAAGCTCCAGCTAAGGAACTCGCTCGCTAACCTGTAGGAAACAAACAAGCATCAGGGAAACCTGATGTGAGTAGAACAAGACATAGATGCAATGTTATTATGGTGGCATGAATGCACATGCATATGGATGCAACTATTATGCGCTCTCTCACCATCTATGTGTGTCCTAGTAAGCTGTCTACTCTGGACTCTCCCAAGGGTATACGAGTCTCTGACTCAAGGCATGAAACTAAAGGTCCCCACTCTAAATCTTGGCCAAGGTGCAGGCGGTGAATGGGTGGTGCGTTGGTGGCCTAATCTCCGGTAATAGCATGGAGTTGTACCCTCTACTAGCACCGACACTACCCTAGACAAGGGGGGACAAACTAGCAACATGTCCTACGCCAAAGCCATAGAACAGGCTACCAGAGTTGTCCTTCGCAAACTGTAGGTGGACTTAGGAGAGAAGAATGCATGCACCTATATGAATGAATCATGCATGTATGCTTTTGTGTCTTTTACTTGCAATTTATTAACCAGGGGGAAGAGTTCAAATTGGTCTCTAGTTTTGCCATATTAATTGTTCTCTGAGTTTGTGTGATTTATTTTAACCTAAAGGGGGAAACAAACATGTCTCTACTCTCCTAGGCATGTCAAGTGCAAAAAGGGAAGAAAACACACAAGTAAGGCAAACAAGCAAGCAAACAACAGGCAAAAGGCATGATCATGGCATGTGCAAGTGTCGTGGCATCATTATTGTAAAAAGAAAACATTCAACACATCAAAAGGCAAAATATATAGCATGTGCATGCAGTGACGAAGCAAATGTGTGAAAGAAAGTATGAAAGGCACTCTAAGTAAGCAAACACTCACCAACAAAGTAAACAAACAAGCATGTAAAGTCAAAGCATCAAGAAGCAAGTAGAAAGACTAACCTGAAAGTTGGAATCTAGTATCCTTAGCAGAGTCGCCATTTTTTGTGACCGTGCCTGGACCGGGGGATCCGACGAGGGGTCGCATCAGTGGGAGGAGGCCATAGCCATGCCAGGATGACGAGGGTGTTGGATGGGATAAAAATGGAAAGAAAAGGAGTCGCCACCTAGTATTTTAAGGGAAAGACGAGGAAAACCACAAACAAACCACGAAAAGTGAGTGCATGAGATGTGAACATGGAAGGCCAGATGTCCACAAACTAGAGGATGGGTAAGGATTCCTATTACGCATGGAGAAGGTGTCAGGCACCCCCGCATGCCCAAGAAACTCAGTCTTTCTAGTTTGATTCGCTTGCTAGAGGCTAGGTGAATGCTTGCTAAGCCTAGATCGTGATCTAAACATGCTAATATGAATGCCAAGATAAGACTGGATGGATGTGTAAGAGGGTACGCGAAAACTGCGAAGAAATCCACATGAAATGATGAAATCACAAAGTATGGCACAACAAAGAAAATCACATGAAATGGCAAGGTTTCTCGGGTGAATGGCTTGGAAAATCATACAGGTCTCAAGAATGTCAAAAATGAAACTGACTCAAGTCGTCAGAATCAAAGAAAGCATCGCAAAAATCAAGGTGGGGAAACTGCAAAGAAGTCCGCATAAAATAGGGAAACTGTGACATGTGACGAAATTCACATAAAATGACGATGTTTTGGTAATGAATGGTTCAAAAAATCACACCAATGTCAAGGGGATCAAAATACAACAGACCCAAATCATTAGAAGTGTAGAAAACACCATAGAAATCCAAATGGAAGAAATTGCAAAGAAATCCACATAAAATAGGCAAATGGTGACATGAGAAGAAAATCACATAAAATAACGATGTTTTTGTAAAAAATGGTCCAGAAAACCACACTGATGTTAAAAAGATAGAAAGTAAAGTCAATACAAGTCATCGGAACCACAGAAATGGTCGTGAATATCAAAAAGGGGAAATAATCCGTGGTAGGGCCAATGTCAGCCTTCAGGCCTGTTAATGTACGCCATCAGGTGATGAAATCCAAATCAAATCGATAAAGTCCGGAAACTTGGAATAAAGAAAGTCAAATCAAATGTCAAACAAAGGAATCTGAAGACAGGTAGGAGAAAAAATCCATGGAAAAACACATAAGATGCAAACTTATTGCAAAAATGATGGACTAATGTGCAAATACAGCGAAAACTATGTAGAATGTATGAAAACGTACCTAAATGGGTAAAGGATACTTAGGAATGATTTGGAGAGAGATTATGCATGACTTAGTGCAATAACTAACATGCATGTGCATGAATTGATGACACCAGGGTAATTTGGTCATTTCAGTGGTCAAATGTAACAATTGCATGTATGGGGATAATGCATGGTCTAAGATATGCTAAATTGTATGCAAAATGTCAGGAAAATGTTGTTTTCATGAAAACATGTAGAAGACAAATTCTTAAAAACAATAAAATAATGTAACCACAATAAGGGAAAAGTACAAGGGTCAAAACATAAAATTCAACGAAAAGAGTGAAAGTTTGAATTAAAATACATTCAGAAATTTCTATCTTGGTGTGTGGATGAAAGACCAAAGGGAAGAGTAGCATTGAGGTGTGTGAGACTGGCACCTAGATAATTTCTTAAAAACCCACGGTCTAATGTGCAAAATTCACAGAAAGGGAACGATCATGGTTAAAAATGTGCTCAAAAAGTCTCATCTTGATGATAGGATGTAAAATTTAAAGATAATGTGACTCTGTGGTGTGACATGTTTGAAAATTGGACTTTTGATAATTTCCTGAAAACTCAAAGTTTAAAGTGCAAAATACATAGATAAGTGTAAATGTGATTAAAATACGATGCTAAAAGTCAATTTGCCATGCAAACATGATTTTTAAAGGAAATCTATGATTAAATGTAAAATATGAAATTCAATTAGTGAAAGATATTGAAAATATGTGAGGAAATAATTAAAACCCTAAATGATGGATTTAAAATCACACTAAGGGTCTGGATGCAAATTTTCTATACTCTAGGATTGTTTGTTAAGAATTTAGGGGCCTTAATGCAAATTTATAGGGTTTAAATGTGACAAAAACTGGACTTTTATGATGAACAGTGCAATTATGAAGTTTCTTAGGGTTAGTATGCAAATTTTCCAAGAAGGATTAATTTAAAAAAAAACTATGGGGGCTCATTGCAAAAACTCAGGACCTAAATGCAAAGAAAACATGATTTTAGGGACTTAAGTGTGATAAAACATGCATGAATAGGACTGAAAAATGGAATTAAAAGTTAAATAGGACAAAATGTGCAATATTTACATTGCAATTCTTAAAAAATGAGAATTCAGAGGTCACAAAATAAATTCCTAGGACTCACTTGCAAAGAAAACATGAATGTAGGGGTCTAATTGTGAAGAAACAAACATTTATGGGACTAAAAATGAAATTAAAATTTAAACAGGACAAATCATGCAATATTTACAAGAATAATAAAGGAATGAAACTTATTTAAATCTTTAGGGGTTTAAACACAAAAACACAGGACCTAACTGTAATAGAAAAGGACCCAAAAGTAATAAAAAAGGACCAGGATGCAAGCAAGGACCTAGATGTAAGAAAAAAGGATCTGGATGCAAAATTTAAGGACCGAAAAAGAAATGCTAGGACCTAAATGTAATGAAAGGAGGATCTAAATGTAAACTCTTAAAACTCTAGGGCCTAGACTAGAAAACTCCCCTTCGAAGTTCACCGGCGGATTACTAGTGTCTTCACTTCGGCGAGAACTCCGACGGTGGCACAACAGCGGGAAGACTCCTGTGAAGGTCCATGAAGCTGGTGGGAGGCACAACGAGTCTTCTAAGGGCTGTGCGCTGGACTAGGGAGGCCTGAGATGCCTCCCCCACCTCGGGCTCCGGCGAGGGGGTCGTCGATGCTTGAGAAGACAACAGAGAGGTGCTTGGAGGTGGTGCAGACTTTGGGAAGGCGTGGCGAGTGCCAAAGGGCCTCTAGGGCGGCATGGCGAGGCTGTGGGAAGTTGCAGGTGAGGCTAGAACGGCATGGGGTGCTCTCCCCATTGCAGGCTCCGGCAAGATGCCTTGTCGACATCAGGGGAGGTGTTGCAGCGGCGGAGGAGTGCGATAAACGATTGTGAAAGCTCTAGGGGCCCGCGGCGATGCTCCTAGATGTTGCGGGAGGGGTCGAAACGACGTGTGGCGGTCCGCCCGTCTCCAGCTCCTGCGATGGGTGCAGCGACGACGGCGACAGTCGTCTGGCTACAGGGTGGCCAGGAAGCCTTTTTCGAGCGACGAGGCTCAGAGAGGAGGAGGAGAAAATGGTGGAAGGGCCAATGAGACCTCCCTTAGACCCAAGAGGTCATTAGCCTCACCGGTGGTGGTGAACCCACCACCAAAGGAAAGGATGGAGGAGTGGGGCAGAGGTCTTCGGCGACACACAGTCTAAGAGGCTATAAGTGGGCTGGTCGGAGCTAAAGGGCAATGGTTTAAAGCCAGGAAAAAAGGAAAAGGAAGGGAATTACGTAGGTGAGGTATCTGTCCTTTCTAACGAGCAGCGACGGCACTCTCTGGGTCGATGCTTCGGTGACGATGGCTGGGTTCCTGGGACACACAAAAGGGCTAGAGGAGGCCTCTGATGGTGGTGAAAATAGCTGGGTGGTTTGGGGTTCGAACGGTGCTCTCTCAAGCTCTCTCCTCTAGTCTCCGGCTGTCTCTCCGTTCTCCCCTCTCCTGTTGTTCTCCCCACTCCGTTCGTTGGTGGTTTCTCCAGGGTTAAAAGGGGTGGAAGAGCGAAGAGGAATCATGGCATCGTGGCTGTAGTTAGCCAGCTCATGGGGAAGGTAGTAGGGGAAGGAAGGATGGGGTGATGCTTACGGGAGGAAGAAGGCACTATTCCTTTATTTTTTTTGTTTCCAAAGTTTTCAATCAAATGTGGTTTGGGCTTAACGAGCCTGATTTTGGGCCTTTAGTTTTGTTTTTGTTTTTGGTTTGATTTTGGTTTTACGTTTTTAGGGTTTTGATTTTTTGGATTTTAGGTTTTGATTTTTTGGTTTTCTTTCAGTGTTTTGGTTTTGTTTTAAGTTTTGCAATTATTTGTTTTGGTGATTTTAATTAAGTTTTGATTTTGTGATTTTGAAGTTTAATTGTTCCTAAATTAGGGTTTTTTAGGGCTTTGAGTTTAATTATGTGATTTTAAGTTGGGGTCTTTTGAGTTTAATTGATTGATTTTAAATTAGAGTTTTTAGGATTCTAATTATTTTAGGGTTTTTGTGATTTAATTAATTTAGGGTTTTTGTGATTTAATTAGTTGGTTTTAAATTAGGATTTTAATTATTTTAGGGGGTTTTATGGTTTTTGGATTTTAATTAGAGTTTTTAGTTTAAATTAGGGTTTTTACGTTTTAATTAAGGGATTTTTAGTTTAATTAGGGTTTTTGTTTTTAAATTAGAATTTTGAGTTTAATTTAGGTTTTTTTAGATTTTAATTAAAGTTTTGGGTTTAAATTAGGGTTCTTTGGATTTTAATTAAAGTTTTGGAATTAAATTAGGGTTTTTAACCTAATTAAGTGACTTTAGGGTTTTTTAGGGTTTTGAGTTTAATTTAGGTTTTTTCCCTTGAATTTAAATGGATTAAAGTGGTTTAAAATGGATTTTATTTGATTTTGACTTTAATTAAGGTTTTCACTTGATTAATTTGGATTTTAAGTGGATTTTGTTTAATTTTGGTTTTAATTCGGGTTTTATGTGGATTTAGGTGAATTTTGTTTAATTTTGGTTTTAATTACTGGTTTTTGCTTTGAATATGTTAGAGTGGGCTTGTGTGGGCCTATGTGGGCTTGAGGGTTTAGGGTTTTAGTGGAGTTAGGGTTTAGGTGTGGTGGTTGCAACCATAGCGTCTTCTAGAGGTGCCTGCTGCCAAGTGATTGCAAAATCAGGGTGTTTACAGTATCCACTCCCTCACTGTCGCCATCATCGGAATGCACTGTCACCACATCGTTGTCATAGTGGGCCCCTCCACAGGAACACCCATGCATGACGGAAAACAGGAAGAGGGAGACAATAGGACACTATAGCTCCATCACTAGCAAGCACTGCCGCCATCGCTCTCGCCGACCACGTCACCGTCACTCGCTCTGGATCCCTTGCCACCGCTAGCCATCATGCCGACGACTGCTCACCGTCGACTACCTACCGTCGCACCATGCCGTCGACCACCAGAAGTCCCCACAGATCAGAGGACACACAGCGGAGAAAAGGAGGAGGCGGTCAGGAGTGAAATGAAGAAGGAAGAAGGGCGTGGGAGGGGCAACGACTAGGCGTTTAAACCTTGGTGCTTGTAGACTCGTCGCTGCCCTCTGTGGCATTTTCCCAAATTTGTCACCATAATGAGAGGTGACATATCAGTGCCTTCTTGAAGAAGCCAAATTTTCTCACGCCATTTCAAATTCAAAAAGCCACATCAGCTAGTCGTCGTCAAGACCAGTGACACAACCCAGGACCTTTCCACTAATAAAATTTAATCCCAAATTGATTTATGAAATAAGAGAAACAAAATAAACCCCAAAATTGATTAACCCCTTCAAAATAATAATAATAATAATAACAACAACTTTATAAAAATCACAATTGAACCAAAAGTAGTAATACACCAAAAATGTAACTAATAAAGTCTATCTTGAATTCCCAGCATCTGGTTGAACTACTCCCTATCCTTAATGTATTGCTGAAGAGAAGTACGAAGGTAGGAATACCACTTCATGTACTAGGACTCCTGTAACCCGCGAGTAGCTGCATAAAGTCGAGCACCCTTTATGGAGATTCATCAGACAATGTAAGCCTAGTGAGTTATATACTCTAGGACCATCTTCTCATTGTGGTCACCATCTTCTTTGCGAGCACGAGTAGGAGAAGTCAACACTGAGTTTGCTGGAATAGAGTGCCCCTGATTCAACAACTGTAGACAGTGGTGGCTTAGATACGACACAATTGATCAGGCCCCCACCAACACAAGCTCCAGATGATAGTAAACTGTCGTCATCACCCCAGCATTGAAGGCCTTTGGTAGCTACAACACGTAGTCAAAGTCCTCCAACAATAGCTAGCCTAAACGAAGAACATAGTAATGGAAGTTCAACTTGTCAAAGTCAGTATAACAGCAACAATGAAACTTGAACCAATTGTGGAGGAGGAAGGGAGAACCAAAGAACTTTCATGAACACGAAGCACTAGATAAACCTTCCATGGTGTAAGCAAGCACCGCAGGAGTCAAATACAGGTCAAGATGAGCCACCAGCAACATAAGGAGATCAACGTGGTGAACGTCCAATGTGAAATGATCATCTGCAAACAATGCCAATACCCCAACTCCAATGTACAGGCACAACTGCAGCTCCGTCAGGGATAACTCACGAGTACAGATAACCTCCCATAAGCCTCAAAGATAGAATCTTCTCCTGTGCATTAGAGCTTTACTAGCCTCTTGGCCCTCATCCTAGAACCAACCTATCTTTATGGCATCCATAGTCATGATTGATATGCCAAAACGGTCGTCTGGCAACAATGTGGATTCCACCACAAGACCGAGAAGAGAGGTGGCCTCCTCACATGAGATCAAAGTTTCCCCGTAAGCAAAGTTGAAAATGTTGGAGGAGGCATTCCAAAAAGCCATCAACGCATGTAGAAGTGGCTAAGGAAAAGGAGTATGCACTAGTACCAGCAAGTTCTCAAAGCCACTGCCTTCAAAGAGATGCTTATTGGCCTCCACGCGATTAAAAAGACATGGCACCCATGGGAGGTTATAGCGGAAGGAATAGTGAAATTTTGGGCATTTTATGAGGTGACTATGACATGTGATACAGACGATTAAGCACAAAGAAGCACACCAAACAAAAGGAACAAGAGCAAACACAAAGAGGCATGTAAAAGCACAGAAGAACAAGAGCAACGAGGAGAAGCATACTGTATTCTCACAAAATGCTTGCATTAGATGGTTGGGTGTGTCCACGACCTTCTCTATGGCAAAAGTAAAAGAGGAGAACGATGGGAGCTTCATGATCAATGCAAAAGAAGAGAAAGAAGTTTTGTAATGGGGAAGATATGCACGGACGGGCCATATAGAGCATATATATGCAATACCCCAAAGGAGCAATTTGAGTTTGAGTCTGAATAAGGAAGATCTTTCATGTCGTCGTTGGTGCAAGTGAGTGATTTATGCGACGCAATAATGGGCGACTTGAAAAGCCGCCACTGAAGCTGGCAACAGATATCCCACCACATAACTGTGCAAATACATCAAGCCCCTACCGTGAGGCCACGTCAGGTCCCACCATGTGCATCATAACAAAGTCCCACCGTGGCACTACACAAAATTCCATCAAGAACGAACTCCCGCCTTTGGAGTCCCTACCGAGTACATAGACACGCAACTCTGACTAAAAGGCAAAACCCCAATTTGGCAAAGGAAGGGTTCACTCCCTCACCAAGTTATTTATTCATGGAACTCCTTTACTTACCAAATCGAGTTGTGGGATGACAGTCCTTTCCTAAGAGTACTTATCACACTCGAGGATGGAAAACACTTGACAACAACAAATAGCATTCATGCATTTTGTGTATGTCTATATGGCTACGGACCACCCGTACCCCGCCAGCCTAACCTGTCATATGGACCATTCGTTGCATATCGTATGTTGACTCTGCATTTGCATTTGTGTGCTTGAATCATGCATCCATGCATTGAAAGTGGAGTGTTGACAAAGTAAAGTTCTTCATGAGTGTTAGAAACCATTAGAACTGTGATCCTCCCAAAGCCTGTTCGAGTTCAACCAATCCAATCTACAATTCCAATCTGAGTGATCTTTCAAGCAGTAAGCCACAAAATTACCTTTTCTTTTCGACTGACGATCAAGTAATTCCCCACAGTCATCTTAGTTTTCTGCCCCATTAACGTGATATCTCTACATGGTTGATATGGTCTCGACAACGACTATGACACATAGTCCTGGCTTGACCCCTCCATGCTTGAGGCCTCAATATGATGGCCTCTTAATTATCCGAACCACTTGGCTATGTGACTGTCTCGGAACCAAGTATGTTCACCCTCTTCACCTTTTTTGCTATGTGAGCATGTCCTGAAACCAATAGGTGTTGAGTCATTTTTGGAACCCCATGGTAGATTGCTTATTAGAAAGCTCCCTTTCCTAGGAAATGCTCAATGAGGATATCAGTCTTACCTTAGAATCAATCTTGTTCCAAGGTCATCTCCAAGAAGTGGCAATTGTAGGTATCCCATTTTCGCATTTCCTAGAGTTAGTAAGGATAGGAACCTTTGAGGGGCCCCAAATCTCATTTCTAAGGATTTTAAATATATTTTCTAGATTATTCCTTAAACTTTTAAACCCATTTTCGATTTTATTGGATTCAAGGTCGTTAGCTGTGGAAGAGCTAACACAATCGAATTAGTGGTAGGTTCGAACCCATTAAATATTTTCGATACGAGTCGCTAGATATGGCAGAGTTAACACTCTCATCTCACTCAAAATGGCAGCAGTTTTGAGTATTTCGATTCTAAATGAATGTTTTGATAATTTAAGGGATTTCTGAGTTATTTTCCGGATTTAAAATAAAAGATAAGGTAGGAATTGTGAAAAGACCATGTTGTTGTGAGTCAAGAAGGTGATATGACTGATTGCCATTATGATAGGCAGCATAATGCAACGCCTATTGTATTGGCGACAACTAAACATAGACGCCACATAGGATGGCGACTAATATATGACATGGCTTCTTCAATATTTTTTGTCATCATGGGCCTTATATAAATATATGGGACATTTATAAATATTAGCATGATTTTTCCCATTATTATTGTTATTTCTATCATTTCCCAAAATACTTAAGATCTATAACATATCATATGAATATATATATGAACGTTAAATAATTCAGGGAAATTATAGAAATGAAGGATGACACTAAGTTAAGATCAAATCATTATTTTATAAAACGACATTTCTATTTAGGTTATTGCATTTTTATGTTAAAACTATATTTCATAAGAAATATTGTTATAATGCCTAAAAATAAGGATAATATCCAAAAATGAAGGTAATTACAAATCAAACTAATTTATATCAATCCATGATTTTAATTAAGGATCTCTTGTAATTTTTAATTGATTTGATTTGCAAATCCATTTTACTTAACATTTTAAGTGAATCTTGAATTTGGAAATTGATTTTAAATATCTTGCTATTACAAGTATGATTTTTGGAATTGATTTGATTAATATTGGCTAATGGATTCCTAATTGATATTTTATGATCTTAATTTTTTAGAATTTTCCTTCATTAACATCTCGACGCCACGTACAACGGCGACGTACTGACGTGGAATATATATTGCCTTTCTCGCATTATTCTCTGCGTGAAGCATGAAATCCAAAATCCACTTTCGTCGCCACCTGATGTGGCAACTAGCTGATATGGAATATTTGATTACCTTTCTTGCATGATTTTACATGTAAACTTAAATAAGGGATGTTCAGTGTTGTCGCCTACATCACTAGCGACCTTATATCCTTTGTTGCCTATCGAACAGGCGACATATTTTTAAATCAGATTTCTTGCCAAATTTCAAGATTTGATGCCTCATCTCTATAAATAGATCCCATACGTCCCCATTTACGATGGACAGAGCCTAAGATTTGCAAGAGAGAGGGAGAACCCTACCATTTACACTAGAAATCCTATGGTGCTTCCTTTCCTTCTGAGAGAGACTTTGCAAGAGAGATCCTCCAGCCCTACTCTATCCAGTTTCATGGGAGATCAGCCCTTCCCAATAGCAGGATAAATCCCGAAGCTCCATTCGACGGTCCCCACTTCCGTCATCCACTCCGAAGCGCACGAGTGTGACAGGGAGTCCTCATTTCCCATCATTTTCTTTTCATAATTGTTTTGCATTACAACATAAAATAACTTCATAGCATTTGCATATGGGGACAACCCCCAGTTAGTGTTCCGTTCTTTTGCTCATATTCATCTTTTGCTTTTATACTACTACATACTACACCAGAATTAATCCAGACCGCTGTTTTGTATATTTTGAATGAAGGAGATAGCTCACATAGTGCGAGGAAGCCACTAGGTAGCATCCTGTTGTTAACCTAATGAACCAAGGATACACATAAACACCCTCCCATAGGCATCTTGTTAGCCATCCGAACGAAGAAAAGACAAGTGGTAGTCACAAGGATCATTGGTGTTAGTGGAAACGTCAATGATTCTACAACCCCCTTCAAAATTCCACATCCACAGTCTCTAGTTCTCCTAAAATTAAAACGAAAGGGGAAGAAAACAACCAAGTCATGGCAGGGGAAGCAACACTCATCAAACAAAAGGCATGAGCATGGCATGTGCATGTATTGTGGCTATGATGGTGAAAAGAAACAAACATCATACCAAAAGGCATAAGACATGGCATGTGCGCATGTGGTGAGATAGTATTTTTGTGTAAAGCAAAATATTCACCATCCATAAGGACTGATATAACATGAGGCCACTTAACCAATAGGCAAATAAATAAACCAGGCCACACACAAGAACAAAGCAAAGAAATGCAAAAAGGAAAGCCGAAGTCTTGCATATTCCCAATAGAGTCACTAGTTCTTGTGACCATGCCGATAGGGGGAACTGCGCTCCGATACGATCGAGATCACACAATGACTGATACGGCCACGGTAGATCTAGTGAATCCGAGGAAGAGAACATGACTCAAAAACACCGAAAGGAAAATGAAACAAAACCAAATATGGAAAAGGAGTCGCCACCTAGTCTATTTTAAAATAGAAAGACGAGGAAAATCAAATCGAAAGCGGAAAACAATGTGAAGTAAATAAATGAATCCGTGCTAAATGGTTGCGACACATGGGTCAATGTGTGCTAGAGAAAGGGTAAGATCTCCTATTACGTGTGGGGAAGGTGTTAGGCACCCTTACACACCCGACGAATTGGTCTTTCTCGAATTCATCCCTCGCATGCATGGCTATATAGGCGTTTAAATGCTAATTGATGTGTGACTAATACATGTCTGATGCATGAGAGAAATCATAGCAAATAAATAGTGTAATCAAACTGGAAGACATAAAATGGTGCATGGGGTGAGAGTGCATTAGAGTCAAAGGCTAAGCTGAGCCAAGCTCGATCCTTAGGACAAATGCACATTCTAGACGCTCAGCATAGACGTGTGCGTAGATCGTGCCCTAGGGCATACCTAAACAACTAGCTATCATGGCCAATCCCGGGCACCCAGGGACAAGGTGTGGTAACAAGAGACTAAAGAGGCAGGAGTGGATGATGGGAGCATGCATCGCTAGAAATTTGGATGGAATCTCTTAATTAAAGGAAACCTCAAGCAGAGCGCATAGAAGGCCAACAAGCAATGCAACTAGAGTAAGCAAAATGCAACAAACACTTGAAGGAAACCTAAAACAAAGGCCATAGGGTCAAGGCTTGGTCAGGTCTGGCATCGAGTAATCCCTGAAAGACCCATGCATCTAGGACGCACCGTTGGGGCGCTCCTCCAGAACAGAGCTCAAGCCACCCTCCTTCATTGCCTCTCCCTCATGCAAGTCATGCATTAAAACAATATTGAAAACATTTGGCAAGCAAGATCAAAGATCAAGCGAAAGAAACCACATGAGAAACTAGATTGGAAACATGCGAGAGCCTCTCCTCCATCCCTACACTAGCTTGTCGAACCCCACAATTTGCTCCGACCATGGCAATGGCCGGAGACCTTGTCGGAGCTCAGGGGCAGCTAAGGAAGCTTGAGGAGGGATGTAGGAAGGCTCAAAAAGTAATAAAATCTCAAGAGAAAACATGGGCTTTTCCACCCGCCTCCATCACCGACGTCACGACCCATCGGAGTCCGACTGACTATGAGAGAAGGCCAGGGACTCGAGTAGAGGAGGATAATGCGTCGGGACAGCCATAGATGGGTGCTCAAGGGCCAGAGGCCTCACACCAATGCTTTTCGTCCATCAGTGGGGAAGAGGATGAATACAGCGAATTGAAAGCTAAAATGCGCGAGGGTTGGCAGTCACGGAAAATCAATAAAAATAATGATAAAATGTAGGAGTCTCCACCAAGTCTATTTAAAAACGGAAGACGAGGAAAACGCTTAAAACATTCAAATCATGCAATAAAGCCAATGGAAAAGGTCTTCATAAACCATAAATGGGCAAGAATCCCTATTACGCACGAGGAAGGTATTAGGCACCCTCGTGTGCACGAAAAATTGGTCTTTCTATGGGTTTCTCATTTACTTATATGAAATGTCACCTTTTCAACCTTTTCTGTACGCCCGAGGGCGATATGCGATGCAATGCTATGGTGTCTTATGCTAAACATGGGTGTGTGGGCTATAAGGTGTGTCCTAATGCTCAGAAAGGTCACTCGTACAGTCGGTCAAGCACCGGTGCAAGGATATTGCATAGATATGATCAAAGATCTAACAAGTTCGAGTGATTTTCATCCTCGCTTTACTATATGCAAAACACAATCTATCATGCATGAAAAGGGAAGAAAACAGAATAGGGTCTTCCTAATATATCAAGGAAGACAACCAGAGAAAACCAAAAGCAAATCCAAACATGAAACATGCTAAATACCATGCCAAATCCTGTTGTGTGCAACAGAAAACAAGCAGGTGCGCCAGACTGGTGCTCCAGTCTAGTGTGCCACCTATGTGCTCTACAGAAGCCAGGAAAGTGTGCCAGAGGGAATCATAAATCCAACAGTAAACCAGAATGCCATGCAATGTAAAATTCTTGTAAACTTGCAAACTCAACAGAGAATGCAACATGAGTATCTTATCAAAATCCAAAAAAAAAAGAAAACACAAGATGGGTCTTGTGCTCAAGGGCTGTATGCCTCACACAAGACCAGACCATCCCTTTGCTAAGTAAAAACAACAAGATTCAGCCATGTTATCTAGATCTGGATCATGGACTGATGCATAAGAATCTCTCAAACTGGAGTTCATGGGGCAATCAGCTCACCAGATTTCAACAACTGGCAGAATATGCAAATGCAAAAAAGGCTTAAAACAGTATCATCCAAGACTGAAATCATGCATGCAAAGACATGGCATATCAGAGAATACACACCATAAAAATCAAAGTCAAACACACCCGGGAAAGCATGCAGGTAATGATGCAAAGATGATGATTTATACTCTGACCAGACTGGTGCACCAGGATGGTGCTCTGGTTAGGTGCGCCACCCTAGTGCGCCACCTTGGTGCTCCATTGTGGTGCACTCCAAAAAAACTGAATCAGGCTATTGTCTGATTTTAGATTCTGGTCAAGATGCAAGAGATGTAATGCAATTCATCTTAACTAGATAGATTAATCAAATGGTAAAAAGCTAAAATATGATGAAAAGCAAGCAATGAATGACCTTTTTATCATCTCTTTTAAATCATGCAAGAACATGGGTTATGGGCTGAAAATACTGCATTGTAGATTCTAAAGTGTTAGAAATATACTTATGTTTTGATGATTATATCTGGACTAATGAAGTTTTTGTATATTTTCATGGAAATAAAAGGCTGAAGAAATTATATGTTGTAAATGTAAGTACTCAGAAAAAGGATTGAAGAATGTAATTAAGTTATGTAATGTTTAAAAGACCAAATATTTACAAAGATTCATGAAGTATCTAAATCGGCATACCGAAGGAAAATTGGCATACCGATCCAGGAGAAAATGGCATACCGAAGGAAAATCGGCATCTAGGAGAAAATGACACTTACATCGGAATTCTGGGAAAAACTGAGGAGATAAAGATGAAGACAGAAACGGCATACTAGGATGAAACGGCATACTGTTTCATGAGAAATCAGTATACCGAAAGAATTTCGGCATACCGAATTGCCCAACAAGTGCAGATTGAAGATCATTTTGGCATTCCGGCGATCAAAACGGTATACTGAAAGACTAGCCATTTGTGACCGTTTTTCTAGTCGTTAGACACAATCTTCAATGGTCTTATGGCTATAAATAGGACTCGATCATCCTCGATAATCCACACCAATGATATACTTGTAATTCTACATTCTTTCTGTCCTATATTCTCCTCACAAGCGATATTGTAAAGCTACTGTTGTAAACAAGCTCTGTTAGAGGGAAGTCTTAAAGTTGTAAAGCATCAGGCAAAGGCTCTAGCTTCTCGGGGATAGAGAAGTAGTGGAAGCAAGGGAAGAGTTGGTAGGACATCCAACACAAGTAAGTTCTTTATTATTTTAAGAATAAGGGAAAAATCTCAAGTGGATCTTGAGGAGTGGACTAGGCTGGGGTTGCCGAACCACTATAAATCTCACGAGTTTTCAATTTCTCTCATCTCCTTCTTGTGCATTTATTTTCTGTGCCATCAAGTGTATGTCATAAGTAGTGGTTAGTAAATCACTTTGCTTATATTCTCTTTTGATATTAAAAATTGGATAAAGTAATATTAAAAATAAGATTCTCTATTCACCCCCTCTAGAGAAGCCTTTCGATCCAACAAT
>JAMKQA010002464.1:0-18441 GCA_024699735.1 Posidonia australis
AGAAAATGGCTGGGTGCAAGGATTCTGCTCAGAATTCTCAGTTCTCAGGATTTTTTCTCTCTTTTGTGGCTCTGCAAAACGGTGCCTATGGAGGTCCTTTTATAGGGAGCTCTCAAGGGTGAGTTACGGGTATATGGAGGGCCTCGCAGATGAAGAGCCTGGAATATTCCACGGCACATTCGTTGCTGGAGGTAACAGCCAAGGAAGGTGGAAAGCCAGCAGTCGCAGCCTTGTGCGCCAAGGAGGTGCGCTGGATAAGTGCGTCACCTATGTGTTCTAGGGGAGTGCGTTAGGTTGGTGTGCTAGGTAGGTGTGCTAGGTTGGTGTGCTAGCTAGGTGTGCCGTGTTGATGTGCTAGCTAGGTGTGCCAGGTTGGTGCTCTCCTCTATCGGTCTGGTTTTCTAACTGGGCTGCGGGTTTGCTGCGGGCTTAGGGATTGGTCCAAAGGTCAGCCATATCCAAAGCAACAAATGAGGCCTTATCAATGAACTTCCTCAAAATCGAGGTGTCTACACCAACCCAAACGTATCACCGAACATTGTGCCAAACATGGCACAACAAAACCGCAACGAAAATCACAAGCTCTGAACCACTTTTCAAATCTTTGGAGAAACTCCTTTTCCAAAATATCCATATTTTTCTTCAAAACTCTTTGAAAACCATTTGAAAGTATATTTCCGAAACAAACTCAAGAAAGCCCAAAAACATCCTTCTCGTATAATGACCACCTAGAAAGGACTACACAAAGTCCAATGCAATGGTCTCATAGTCCCATTCAACTTTCAAGACCAAACACTAAACACCAAACACACCCAAAACTCTATGTCATGGTGCTAGAGTGTAAGATGCCTATTGACCCTGAGTTTCTTGTGGCCAAGAAACATTACTTCACTCCAGAAACATGACATTAGGGTGCCTATTTCTTGAGAAGTTTCTTGAGTGTTAGCACCAAGCAACCAACATCAGCTTGAATTCACTCAACTAGATTATTTCTTGTTTGCTTGGAAGCCAAGACGGTATCTGAGATCAGAAGTTTCTTGAGTTTGGTAGGCTGTTATAAGAGATTTATCAAAGATTTCTCTTCAATAGTAGCACCATTGATAGGATTGACCAGGAAGGGAGTCCAATTTGTTTGGGACTAATACTATGAAGAGAGCTTCAATGAGTTGAAAACTCATTTGATTTCAGCTCTTGTGTTGACTTTGCCTTCTAGAAGAGGTGGATTCACTATGTACAATGATGCTAGTTGATCTGAGTTGGGTTGTGTCCTTATGTAGCATGGCAATGTTGTGGTTTATGCTTTTCACTAGCTAAAGGATCACGAAAAGAACTACCCAACTCATGATCTCGAAATGGCTATCGTGGTGTTCACATATAGCACTGGCGACACTACCTCTATTGAAAGCAGTTCAAGGTCTTTACTAATCATTAGAGTTTGAAGTATATCTTTACTTAAAAGGACATAAATTTGAGGTAGTGCAGGTGGATGAAATATCTAAAGGATTATGACTTTAGCTTGTCCTACCACATAGGGAAGGCCAATGTGGTTGTTGATGCTTTGAGTCGGCACACTCATGTGATGGCAAGCCTGATGGTCAGAGAGTGGACCATGCTTGAGGATCTAGTGGAGTGTAGACACAAAAGAAAATCTCGAGAGACTGTTGGTGCCTAAGTGGCCAATCTATTTGTTTGCCCCAGATTGATGGAGATTATTGTCACTTGTAGTAGCTGGAGCCTTTTGTTCAAGCGACTCTTGATACGTTGGAGGTTGGTGAAGAGTCTCATTTCTTTGTTGGTGCTTATGGAGAGTTGAAGTATGATCTACGTTTGTATGTCCCTTAGGATGAGCAGGTTAGGTAGAGGCTACTGGATGAAGCTCATCAATGTATTCCACTCATCTAGGGAGAACCAAGATGTACTAGGACTTGAAAAGGAGTTTTTGGTGGCCTAGGATGAAAAGGAATGTGATAGACCATGCGACTAAGTGTGTGACTTGTCAGCTAGTCAAGGTAGAGCATTAGAAGCCTAGAGGAACCTTACATGCTTTGGACATTCTTATATGGAAGTGGGAACACGTGTGTATAGACTTTGTGACTCATTTGCCTAAAACCAAGAAGAAGAACGATACCGTGTAGGTGATCGTGGATCAACTCACGAAGTCTATACATTTTCTGACAATTCGAATGAATCTTCCTATGCATCGGTTGGTCGAGCTAGCTATATGTATCGGATATCGTCCAATTACATGGTGTTCCAGTATCCATTGTGTCAGATAGAGATGCTAGATTTACTTCATGGTTTTTGAAAACTCTATAGGAGGCTTTTGGCACGATGCTTTACTTCAGTACAACATTCCATCCTTAATCCGACGGGAAGGCCAAGAGGACTATTTAGACATTGTAAGATATGCTTAGAGTGTGTGCCTTGGATCTGAAGGGGAGCTGAGAGGACCACCTTTCACTTAACGAATTCGCCTATAATAATAGTTACCACTCCAATATCGAGATGACTCCATACAAAGTCTTGTATGGTAGGCCTTGCATATCACTAGTTTGCTAGAGCAAAGTAGATGAAAGATAGCTTCTTAGTCTTGAGATTGTGTAGTTGTACATGGATAACGTGGATTTAATCCACAAGAAACTTGTTGTTGCATAGAGTCGACAAAAGAGTTATGTTGACCAGAGGAGGAGACCGTTGGAATTTATAGCTAGAGACTTCGTTTTTTTGAAGGTATCACCAGCCAAGGTAGTGATGAGGTTTGAGAAATGAGGGAAGTTGAGTCCTCACTATCTTGACCTATACTAGATTACCCAGAGAGTTGCTGAAGTGGCCTATAAACTTAATCTACCTTCAGAACTGTCTATAGTGCATAATGTGTACCATGTTTCCATGCTGAGGAACTGTAACACCTGTAAAATTCATTTTGTAATTATTTATATTTTATAAATTTTATTCCTAGACGGGTGTTACTGTTCCAAGGCCCGTTGTGTGGTTTTGTGCTTTTGGGCTTGGGCCTTGTAGGCCAGCTTCTATTTGTGTGTCCCTGTGCGTGGTTGGCACTATGCATTGTGGCACTATGCTTGTGGGTCCCGGGTGTGGGGCCCACGTGGGGCCCACGTTGGTGGGCCATTGGTTGTGGCAGGTGATTGGGCTGAGTGGTCGGTGTGCTTGTGTGGTGTGTGGTGGCTGAGACGTGCAGGTGAGCACGCTCCCCGCTACTGCGTGAGTAGAATTATAAGCTGCACCGCACTCCTCCACCATTTGTCGCCATCTTCTCCTTCTTTCTTCTTCATTCCTTCTCCTCCTCGGGCACGTTTCCCTTCTTGCCCACCTTTCCTTCCCTTCCTCCTCCTCCTCCTCTACCCCTTTCTTCTTTTCCCTTTTCTCCTTCCACTCGACTCCCCTATTTCCCCTACATCACGTGCTAAGAGAGAGAGAGAGAGAGAGAGAGAGATTGAGGGAGAGACGTGGAGGGATGCAGCGGCTCATGGCAGTGTGTGGAGCTTGGGTGGAGCGTCCCTGAGGTTGTGGAGTGGCCGTGGTCACGCGAGGTCACCGGTATTCGCCGGAGTCAGTCGGAGGCTGTTTTCAAGTACGTATCTCAACCTCATGTAATAGAGAGCATGAAAATGGTAGAAATTGATAGGATTGCATGAAATCTAGGTAAATTTACATTCCTAGAATTTATTATGATTTTACGAGAATTTATAGTGAAGTTATGGATATTTATGATGGTTGATGCGTTTTGGGTCATTTTGACCGTTCAGCCTTTGCGATTTTATATCGTGATGAATGGTGAATGGATTTTAGTTTTGTTTCTTGGGATTTGGAGTAGACTCAAGGGACTACATCTTATGTTTTATGCAAGATTTTTGGTGCTTGTTTATGGGGTCCGATCGGAGGTCCCAGTTGGGGCGATTTCAGACTATAGGGATTGGGCTGTTTTCTGTTTTTCACAGAATTTGACATACCGAACCATTTCAATATGCCGTTTTTCTGTCAGATTAGGTCTTCTGGTCGAAATTAGGTCGTCTGATTTTGGGAGGCCGTCCAAGAGATTTTGGTCGACCGAACTAGTTTCGGTATACCGAATTTGTCTTGAGTGTTGACCGTTGACCTGATTCGATCGGTCGATCTAGATCGGTCTACCGAACCAGGGATTTTTGGCATACCAGACCTATTTTTCGGCATGCCAAATCTGGGCCAAAATGAGTTTATAAAATGTGTTTTCTGAGGGCTTCCTGGGTTGCTGTGTTTCGTCCCATTGAGAGGGACTGTGAGCCATCAGTGGTGGTCTCCTGGGACCCCTGATGCACCATTTTGCCGAGGTTTTAGAAGAATTTTCAAAGTTATGAAATTGGTTTTAAAAAATGGATTTCAAAGACATAGTTGGCCTGTTTTGGAAAATGTTTTCCTGGTTTTTTGTGTGTAGGCCGAGACAGTGTGTGACCGTGTCGTCGGGACCAGGGAATGTGACGACATTCTCGGGTGTATCGTCAGGACCAGGGAATGTGACGACATTCTCGGCAGCGACTCCTTGGTTGAGGTTGGGGGCCGAGATACCTGAGGCTGAGGAGCGTCGGGTCCTGGAGGTATGAGACTCCTTGACTGTCATCTTGGGGCTAGGGTTGTGGTCCGTGGGTTGAGGTGTCTTGTGGCATGACGGGGAGGTATGATACTCCTGTTGTCGTTGTGAGCACTGATACTCGAGTGTGGAGGTATGACACTCCCTCCTGAGAACCGTGTGCGAAGGACGCCATGAGGAGGCATACCTTGTGGTGGCCAGTGTGGGTGGGACACGTGCCCCGTAGCTGGTAGCGTCCTAAGAGACAGGATAGCCTTCCCAATGAAGGGTTGGCTTTGTGAGGGTTCTCCAGGTGGGAGAATCGTGGGACAGTGGTTGGCTCCTACACAGGGTGGCACACCGTAGTAGTGCAGAACGTCGTGGTCGCTCCTCGGCGGACTGCGTGTAGCCAGAGTTAGGTTGCCTAGCTCCTGCCTTCCCAACTCACTGTGTGTGGTTTTGGCCATTGAGGCTCTTTACTTGTGGCTTTGGGCTAGTAGAGCCCTGGTTGTGGATTTGGCCAATGTGGGCCTGTTTTGTGAGGTTTTGAGAAAATGATTTGCGAAATGAATTTAAATGGAAAATTAATTATGTTTTGTTTTCCGTGGTTTTTGTGGGGTGCGTACTGGGTGACTTTTGTCACTCATATGTTTTTCCTAGTATTTTTGGTTTACAGGTGCAGGCATGGAGAGAGTTAGCGTTGTGCATATAGTCTGGAATCTCCTAGCCGCACACACATGTTCCTGATAGTTAGATATTTACTGTTTGGCTTTAATTTTCTTGTAATTTAATTTGTTTTAAATTATTGTGGAAAATGTGGGGCGTGACAGTTTTTGGTAGAGTCTACACCTTATTTTCACTAGGTTGCACTACACCTAGGGTGTCTGGTCTAGACTCCATAGGTTTTGCATGCATGGTAGAGTCTACACCTTATTTTCGCCATGGTTTTTTGGTTGTTGCTTTGTCTATGGTGCAGGTACTTTGCCTTTCTCCGACAGGATGCCTCCTCGTGGTCGTAAGGGCAAGGCCCCTATCGAGGAGACCGAGTCCCGAGAGGACGTAGGCAGATGGAAAGCAGTTCGTGCGGAACTGAGGAGTTTGGCACACGGGATCTCTCATGCGTTCAGCAAGAGTAGTGCCAATGAACCGTCGGGTAACCCGTGGCTGAACCAGTTCACGAAGCTTCGTCCGCCGTCATTCCAGGGTAAGGTCAGTGCTGAGGAGAGCGAGGCCTGGTTGGAGAAGGTGGTGAAGATACTGGAGAGCATGGCGTGCTTGGAGGAGCATTGGGTGTGACTGGCGACCTACCTGTTGGATGTTGAGGCAGATAGGTGGTGGAAGTCTGTGAGGCAGCTGAAGTTCCCGGACTCAGTCACTGTTAGTATCCAATGGAAGGATTTCAAGGCGGCCTTCTATGACAAGTATTTTCCCGCTCATGTGAAAGGGCAGCTTCGTCGAGATTTCTGGAGTCTGGAGTAGGGCACGATGTCGGTGCTCGAGAATGAGACTGAGTTCGCCTAGCTGGAACACTTTGTGCCAGCCTATGAGTCTTAGGAGGAGCGGGCGAAGAGGTTTCTCGAAGGCTTGAACCCTGGACTACGGTTGATGGTGATGGACTATAGGTGCCACACTGTGGAGGACATCGTTGGGATGGCTTACCGCTTTGAGGCGGAGCATCAAACGTTTCTTGAGAGTCGACCCAAGGGGAAGGGTAAGTCTTCTTTTACCTCCCAGTTCTCTTTCTCCAGTCCTCCAAGTGTCGGTAGTTCGGGTAGCCCTAAGAAGAAGCAGAAGACGAGGTCCGGTGTTTCCTCTACGGGTCGACAGAGTTTTGCTGGGGTTAGCAGAGCTGGCCTCAGTCAGACAAGGTCCAGTGCTCCCGATGGGAACCAGTGCTTTAACTTTGGTCAGGAGGGCCACATCGCCGCATATTGCCCTCATCCTAGGCGAATTCCCTCTCCAGTGGTGTACTATAATTGTGGAAAGGCGGGACACTTTCAGAGATCTTGTCTAGAACCGCCTAAGAAGGCAGGAAGTGCACCGTAGCAGCCGACTAGGGGATGGGTGTTCACCATCGCAGCTCCAGGCGCTGGGTCTTTGGGAGATGTTGTTGAGGGTAAGGATGAATAGTTGGTTTTGTAACCCTCTGAGATATGTTGTAATCTCCTTGTAATCTGGACATCTGCCTGATTGTATGGATGTGTGGTGTTGTTTTGTTTGGCCATTAGGTTCATTTATTGTGGCTGGCCTGATGGCCAAAGTGTTATTTGACTCAGGAAGTTCTTTCTCCTTTATCTCTGAGTCTTCCACGACAGAGTTGGGAGAGAGACCAGCTAGACTGGCCTTTCATCTCAGCGTGGTGACGCCGTTGGGGGAGCACAGTTTGGCATGGAGGTATCTACAGTCTGTCGACTTGACGCTGAATGATAGAGAGTTCGATGCCAGCCTGATCGTGATGGACATGCAGGAGTACGATGTGATACTCGGCATGGATTGGTTGGCGCAGCAGTCCGCTTTGATCTACTGTGCTAGGAGGAGAGTTTATTTTAGGTCTCTTGAGGATGAGTCTTTCTTTGTGCAAGGTGGGTGTCAGGGTGAGTCTAAGCTTGTCATTTCTGCTATGAAGGCTTATAAGTCTTTGGTCAGGGGTTGCGTGGGGTATCTAGCCAGTATAGTTACCTCCACTTCTCCTAAGTTGGGAGTTCACAACATCTTTGTGGTGTGTGAATATCCCGACGTTTTCCCTGACTATTTGCCTAGTATGCCACCTCACAAGGAAGTAGAGTTCTCGATCGATCTGATCCCCAGTTTTGGTGCTGTGTCAAAGCCTCCTTATCGCATGGTGCCAGCGGAATTGCGAGAGCTCAAGACTCAGTTACAGGAGTTGATGGACAAGGGGTATATCAAGCCAAGTGTGTCTCCGTGGGGAGAACCTATCTCGTTCGTCCGTACGAAGGATGGTTCGCTCCGACTGTGTATAAATTACCAAATGCTGAACTAGATCACGGTGAAGAACAATTATCCTCTGCCCCGCATTGATGACCTGTTCGACCAGTTACAGTCTGCATCGGTGTTCTTGAAGATTGATCTGAGGTCAGGGTATCACTAGTTGAGGATACGAGACCCAGACATTTAGAAGACTGCTTTTCGGATGCAGTACGGGCATTATGAGTTCACGGTCATGCCTTTTGGCTTGACTAATGCACCTGCTACGTTTATAGACCTAATGAACAGGATTTTTAGCCCTTTTCAGGACCAGTTCGTTGTGGTTTTTGTTGATGACGTGCTGGTTTATTCTCCTGATGTTGAGACTCACGCCATGCACATGAGGGCGGTTTTGGATACTCTGAGGCATCATCAGTTGTACGCCAAATTCTCCAAGCGTGAGTTCTGGCTGAGTGAAGTCATGTTCCTTGGCCATTTGATTTCTGGAGAAGGCATCAAAGTGGATCCTACCAAAGTTAAGGCGGTGAGTAGTTGGGAGCGACCCAAGACTGTGTCGAAGATCAAGAGTTTCTTAGGTCTGGCGGGCTATTATAAGAGATTTATCAGGGATTTCTCCTCCATAGCCGCACCTTTGACAGAGATGACCAGGAAGGGAGTTCCTTTTTGCTGGGACTAGAATTGTGAGGCGGGTTTCCAAGAGCTGAAGTCTAGTCTAGTTTCTACCCCTGTGTTGACTCTGCCTCCTGGTAGTGGTGGCTTCACTGTGTATAGTGATGCCAGCAGAATTGGGTTAGGGTGTGTTCTGATGCAGCATGGCAATGTTATCGCATATGCTTCACACCAGCTGAAGGATCATGGGAAGAACTACCCGACCAACGATTTGGAGATGGCTGCCATAGTGTTCGCTCTCAAGCTCTGGCGACACTATCTCTATGGGGAGCAGTTTGTGGTCTTCACCGATCATCAGAGCTTGAAGTATATCTTCACGCAGAGGGACCTCAACTTGAGGCAACGTCGTTGGGTGGAGTATTTGAAGGACTATGATTTTAGCCTGTCCTACCATCTCGGCAAGGCCAATGTGGTCGCCGATGCCCTGAGTGGGCGTACGCACATGATGGCGAGCCTGATGGTCAAGGAGTGGACCATGTTGGAGGATCTGGTGAGCTGCAGGCCGAAGCGGCAAGCTAGGGGAATGGTTGGTGCCTGGGTGGCCAACTCATCTGTTCGCCCGATAGAGTTTATTGTCGCCTGTCAGCAGCTAGAGTCATTCGTTCAAGATGTGTTTGAGAAGCTGGAGGCTGGTGGAGAGCCTCATTTCTCTGTTGGGGCATATGGAGAGCTAAGCTAAGGTATGATATGCGTCTGTATGTGCCCCAGCATGAGGCAGCCAGGCCGAGGTAGTTGGATGAAGCGCATCGGTCTAGGTACACCATTCACCCTGGGAGTACAAAGATGTACCGAGACATGAAGCGGAATTTTTGGTGGCCTGGCATGAAGAGATGTTGCTGACCATGTGGCGAGGTGTACCACCAGCTAGTTGGTCAAGGCAGAGCACTAGAGACCTAGAGGGACCTTGCAACCGTTGGATATTCTTGTGTAAAAGTGGGAGCAAATCTCGATGGACTTCGTGATTGGTCTGCCGTGGACTCAGAGGAAGAACGACACCGTGTGGGAGATCATGGATCGGCTGACCAAGTCTTCTCACTTCCTGGTCATTTGAGTGAAGCTTCTGATGCACCGCCTAGCAGAGTTGTATGTCTTCGCGGTGGTGAGGCTACATGGTGTTCCGATGTCCATCGTGTCGGACAGAGACACGAGGTTCACCTCAAGGTTCTGGAGAACTCTGCAGGAAGCCTTTGGCACTGTGCTCAACTATAGCACAGCATTTCATCCTCAATCGGATGGTTAGACAGAGAGGACTATCCAGACACTGGAGGATATGCTTAGAGCATGTGCCTTAGACTTTCAAGGGAGTTGGGAGGACCATTTGCCGTTGATTGAGTTCGCCTACAATAATAGTTATCACTCGAGCATCAGGATGGCACCGTACGAAGCTTTGTACGATAGGCCATGCAGATCGTCGATTTACTGGAGCGAAGTGAGCGAGCATCAGTTGATTGGTCCTGAGCTTGTGCAACTATATGCGGACAAGGTGGATCAAATTCGAAGAAGGTTGTTGGCTGCACAGAGTTAGTAGAAGAGCTATGCTGATAGGAGGCGAAGACCGCTGGTGTTTCTGGTGGGAGACTATGTGCTCCTGAAGGTGTTGCCGACCAAGGGTGTTATGAGGTTCGGAAAGCATGGCAAGCTGAGTCCTCACTATATTGGCCCATACCAGATCACCTAGAGGATCGGTGTAGTTGCTTATCAGTTGGATCTACCACTAGAGATGTCGTCTGTGCACGACGTGTTCCATGTCTCCATGCTGAGGAAGTGCCTGGCTGACGCGTCTCATGTGATCCCAATTCCGTCAGAAGGGCTCCAGGAAGATCTGTCCTTTATGGAGGATGTCGTCGAGATTGTTGACCACAAGGAGTAGGTGCTGCGGAACAAGGTGATTCTGCTGGTCTTGGTGCAGTGGCAACATCATGAAACCGAGGAGGTCACGTGGGAACGTGAGGAAGCCATCCTAGCCCAGTACCCATATCTTTTCGCCTAGTAATTTCGAGGGCGAAATCTTCTTTTAAGGGGGTTAGGATGTAACACCCGTGAAATTCATTTTGTAATTATTTACATTTTATGAATTTTATTCCTGGACGAGTGTTACTGTTCCGAGGCCCGTTGTGTAGTTTTATGCTTTTGGGCTTCGGCCTTGTGGGCTGGTTTCTATTTGCGTGTCCCTGTGCGTGGTTGGCACTGTGTATTGTGGCACTGTGCTTGTGGGACCCTGGTGTGGGGTCCGTGTGGGGCCTGCATTCATGGGCCGTTGGTTGTGGCTAGTGGTTGGGCGGAGTGGTCGGTGTGCTTGTGCGGTGTGCCGGTGGCTGAGACATGCAGGTGAGCACGCTCCCAGCTACTGTGTGCGTAGGCTTTATAAGCCACACCGCACTGCTCCGCCGTTCGTCGCTGTCTTTGCCTTCTTTTTTCTTCTTTCCTTCTCCTCCTCGGGCCCTTCTTCCCCACCTTTCCTTCCCATCCTCCACCTCCTCCTCCACCCCTTTCTCCTTTTCCCCCTTCTCCTTCCACTCGACTCCCCTGTTTCCCCTACATCACGTGCCGAGAGAGAGAGAGAGAGAGATTGAGGGAGAGAGGCGGAGGCCTGCGGCGGCTCGTGGCAGTGCGTGGAGCTTGGGTGGAGCATCCCTGAGGTTGTGGTGTGGCCGTGGTCGCGCGAGGTCGCAGGTATTCATAGGAGTCGGCCGGAGATCGCCGGAGGCCATTTTCAGGTACACATCTCCACCTCATTTAATAGAGAGCATGAAAATGGTAGAAATTGATAGGATTGCATGAAATCTAGGTAAACTTACATTCCTAGAATTTATTATGATTTTATGAGAATTTATGGTGAATTTATGGATATTTATGACGGTTAGTGCATTTTGGGTCATTTTGACCCTTCTGCATTTGCGATTTTATATCTTGATGCATGGTGAATGGATTTTAGTTTTGTTTGTTGGGATTTGGAGTAGACTCGAGGGTCTATATCTTATGTTTTATGCAAGATTTTTGGTGCTTGTTTATGGGGTCCAATCGGAGGTCCCAGTTGGGGCGATTTCGGACTGTAGGGATTGGGCCGTTTTCTATTTTGCGCAGAATTCAACATACCGAACCATTTCGATATGCCGTTTTTCTGTCAAATTAGGTCCTCTGGTCGAAATTATGTCATCCAATTTTGGGCGACTGTTTGGTCGACCGAACCAGTTTCGGTATACCGAATTTGGCTTAAGTGTTGACCGTTGACCAGATTCGGTCGGCCAATCCAGATCGGTCTACCGAACCAAGGATTTTCGGCATACCGGGCCTATTTTTCGACATGCCGAATCTGAGCCCAAATGAGTTTATAAAATGTGTTTTCTTGAGGGCTTTCTGGGTTGCTGTGTTTCGTCCCATTGAGAGGGAATGTGGGCTGTCAATGGTGGTCTCCTGGGACCCCTGATGTGCCATTTTGTTGAAGTTTTAGAAGAATTTACAAAGATATTGAAATGGTTTTGGAAAATGGATTTCAAAGAAATAGTTGGCCTGTTTTGGAAAATATTTTCCTGATTTTCTATGTGCGGGCCAAGACAGTGTGGGATCGTGTCGTCGGGACCAGGGAATGTGACGACATTCTCGGGTGGTCAGGCGCGACTCCTGGTTGTGGTCTGGGGCCGAGATACCTGAGGCTAAGGGGCGTCGAGTCCTGGAGGTATGAGACTCTTTGATTGTCGTCTCGAGGCTAGGATTGTGGTCCGCGAGTTGATGTGTCTTATGGCATGACAGGGAGGTATGATACTCCTGCTATTGCTGTGAGCACTAAGACTCGAGTGTTGTCGGGTGTGGAGGTATGACACTCCCTCCTGAGCACCATGTGTGGAGGACGTCGTGAGGAGGTGTACCTTGTGGTGGCCAGTGTGGGTAGGACACGTGCCCCTTAGCTGTTAGCGTCTTGAGAGACAGGACAACCTTCCCAAGAAGGGTTTGGCTTTGAGAGGGTTCTCCAGGTGGGAGAATCGCGGGACGGTGGTTGGCTCCTACACAGGGTGGCACACCGTGGCAGTGCAAAACGCCGTGGTCGCTCCTCGGCGAACTACGTGTGGCCAAAGTTAGGTTGCCTGGTGCAGAGCTTCCCGACTCACTGTGTGTGGTTTTGGCCATTGAGGGCCTTTGCTTGTGGCTTTAGGCTAGTAGAACCCCGGTTGTGGTTTTGGCCGATGTGAACCTGTTTTGTGAGGTTTTGAGAAAATAGTTTGCGAAATGAATTTAAAAGGAAAATTGATTATGTTTTGTTTTCTGCGGTTGTCGTGGGGTGCGTACTGGTGACTTTTGTCACTCATACGTTTTTCCTCGTGTTTTTGGTTTGTAGTTGCAGGCATGGAGAGAGTTAGCGTAGTGCATATAGTCTAGAGTCTCCTAGCCGCACACACAAGTTCCTGGTAGTTAGATATTTACTGTTTGACTTTAATTTTTCCGTAATTTAATTTGTTTTAAATTATTGTGAAAAACGTGGGGCGTGACAGGAACTATTTAACTGATGCATCACAAGTGATTTCAGTTCAATAGAGGTACTCTAGGAAGATTTGTCCTTCATTGAGGATGTTGTCTAGATCCTTGACCAAAAGGAGCAAGTGTTGCAGAACAAGGTTACCCCACTAGTTCTTGTGCTATGGAGGCATCATGGTACCAAGGAGGCCACTTGGGAGTGCATGGACACCATCTTAGCTCAATACCCTTATCTTTTCGCACATGTGTAATTTCAGAGGCAAAATTCTCTTTAAAGGGGTTAAGATGTAACACTTGTAATTTTTATTGCCTTCTTAGTTGTGTAATTTACTATATTAAATGAAGGCATTGGTATTTTATGTGTGTTCTCAGCGAGTGCTATTGGCACATAGAGATGGTGCATATCTATGGCATGTTGTTCCACTACATATTTGTGGTGCAAAGCCCCACGACAGTTTTTAGGGAATCAACAAGTTTTGTGTAAGTTTGGTGTTGTATGTTGGATTTGATGATTTTATTTTGATGTTTGAGAACGAGTTGATATTTAGACCCTTGTGGAGATTTATATGAATAATTTTGGATTATTATCAAAGATTAATGTGGAATTTGGATGTGCACTTGATTGATTTGGTTTCCACTTACATATGTCATTTGATTTAATAACGAGTGATTATGTCAATTAGATTTTTGTGCATGGGAGTACTCTTGCACGTGGCAATACTTGAGGAGTGTCTTGTGTAAGTGTTGGAGTTGGTTTGGTAAGTGCACATTGTGTTGGTGTAAGTGGCTTCGTGTGAGATGACTCGTGTTGGCTTGCATGCAATCCTTGCCATGTGGATTGTGTGAACATTTCCTATGGCTTACAGCTATATAACGATGGAATCGTGGCCATCTCTCCTCATTTTCTTCCTTCCTTCGTACCAAGGAGAGAGTGTGAGAGGAGAATAGGCCTGAGCTTCTTCCTTCTTGGCCAAGAGCAAAAGAGTGGGGTGAGAGTTCTTGGTCATGGGTTTCTATGTGTGACCATGCCAACCCGGGGGTCCGGCGTGGAGTCGCGCCAGAGGTAGGAAATCATAGCCATGCCAAGATGGCGAAGGCGCAAGATATGATAAAAGTAATAGAAAAGGGAGTCGCCACCTACTCTTTTAAGGAAAAGACGAGAAAAACCACAAAAGATTGAATGCATGTGATGCAAATGTGAAGGCCGGATGTCTGCTAACCAGAGTATGGGTAAGGATTCCTATTACGCACGATGAAGGTGTTAGACACCCTCGTACGCCTGAGAAATTCGGTCTTTCTAGTCTAAATCGCTTGCTAAGGCTGGATGAATGTTTTCTAGCCTAGATCATGCTCTAAACATGCCAACATGAATGCCATGACAAGATTGGATGGATGTGCATGATAGTATGCAAAAATTGCGAAGAAGTCCACATAAAAGGACGAAATTGCAAAGTACGACACGACAAAAGGAATCACATAAAATGACGAGGTTTTTACAAAGAATGACTCAAAAACTTATACTAGTGTCAAAGGGATCAAAAATACAACATACCCTAATCATTAGAAGTGCAGAAATCGTCATGGAGATCAGAATGGGAAAATTGCAAAGAAACCCACATAAAACGGACAAACGATGACATTTGAAGAATATCACATAAAATGACAACGTTTCTGGACAAGAATACTTTGGAAAAAAATATTGATGTCAAAAAGATAAAAAGTGGGATTAACCCAAGTCCTCGGAATCACAAAAAAGGGTTGTGAAAATCAAAAAGGGAAAATAGTCCGTAAATGGGCCAATGTGGGCTTTTCGGTCAATTCATGTGCTCCCTCGGGCGATGAAATCTAAATCAAACCAAAGAAGTCTAAAATGTAGGATTAAAGAAAAATCAAATCGAATGCAGAGTGAGGGACTCAGAAAACCAAGTGGAGAGAAATCCAAGAAAGAAACACATGTCACGCGAATTCACTTAGAAAAGGGGATCGATGCGCAAATGTGATGAAAACTATATGAAATGGATTCATAAGTGCCCAAATGTGTAAAAAAAATGCTAAGGGATGGTTTGGATAGGGATTAGGTAGGGCTGAGTGCAAAAACTAAAATGCATGCACACGGATGAGAGACATAGGGGCAATTTGGTCATTCCCATGGCCAGATGTGATAAATGCAAGTGTGGGGATGATGCATGATCTAAGTTGTGTCAAAATGTATGACAAAAGTCTAGAAGATGTTATTTGGGAAAAGAAATGTGAAAAAGGATATGATCTTAAAATCCTGAAATGATGTAAATATAATAAAGGACAAATACAAGGACTGAAATGTAAAATTCACAGAAGGATGACAATTTGAATCAAAAATGTATTCGTGACTTCTATTCTAACATGCAGATGATGGATTAAATGTGAGTATGGCACTGAAATGTGTGAAAATTGCACTTGGGTAATTTCCTGAAAACTCAGGGTCTAAAGTGCAAAATTCACACATAAGTGCAAATGAAGTCAAAATATGAAACTAAAGATTGATTTACAATGAAAACATGGCTCTTAAATGAATTCTATGATTAAATGCAAAATAAGGAATGCAATAAACAAAAAACTTTAAAAATATGCAAGAAAACATTTAAAACCTTAAAGAATGGATTCAAAACTAATCTAGGGGTCTACATGCAAATTTTCTGTACACAGGAATTATTTATTAAAGAGTCAGGTACTTATGTACAAAATTCCAGGGGCCTGAATGTGATAAAAAAAATAGGATTTTATAATGATTAGTGTAATTATGACATTTATTTGGGTTCATGTTGTAAATTTCACAGAGAAACTCATTTTTAAAGAATTTAGGGAGTTATTGCAAACACTCAGGACTTAAATGTGATAAATATTGAATTTTAAAGATGATCAATGTGATTTTTAAAAAATTTAGGGTTCAAATTGCAAATTCCATAGGGAAAACTCATTTAAAAATATTCTAGGGGCTAAATGCAAATATTCAGGACTAAAGTGTGAAGAAACCATGATTCCAGGGACCTAGATGTAATAAATCATGCTTGAATACATTAATAATGAAAAAAATTAAATATGTAGGGGACTATATGCAAATGATGTAGAGAAAATAAAGGAAATGAAATTATTTTAAATTTACAGGGGGCTAAAACATAAAAGAGCAGGACCTAAATTAATGAAAAAGGACCCAAATGCAACATCCTAAGGACCTAAGAATAAAAACCTAAAACTAAAGGGGCTTGGACCTAAATTAATTCTTTTTGAAGATCACTGGTGTCTGATCTCCGACAACGGCCCCAGCGGGACTCTGGCGACTGGCCAAGGGCACTGCGGCGGCAGGAGAGGGTGAGCAATAGCCCATGAAGTTAGTAGTTGATGCGGCGGGGGTCTCAGGCGCGTCGGAGGAGGTTGGGGAGGCCTGGCGCTTTGGTGAGTCGCTCTGTCGTCGCTGGGGAAGGTGACGACGAGGTGACTAGCAGTAGCCCAGTGGCTAGAACGGTGCAGCAAGGGTTAGGGAAGCACCAGGGATTCACAGCAAGGCTTAGGGGAGCGTCGGTGAAGCCTAGGGAGGTCGGAGGTGCTCCTCCCATCTCAGCGTCAACGATGATGGCAGTGTGTATCGTCAAGGCACTTCAGTAGTCCAAATGATGGCGAGGCATTGCAGAGGGCTTCATAGAGACAACGGAGGTTCCTGGAACAACGGCGTGAAGCGAGGTGGCCCGGTGAACTCCTACGCCCCTCGTCGACGATCGGCGACGGTAGCGGGACTAGCGTCGGTAGTGGAGGTCTTCTGGAGTGGAGGGAGACCAGAGAGAAAGAGGAGAGAAAAAGAAGAGGGAGGAGAGAAGAAGGAGAGGCCCACGGGGGGCCTCGCTAGAGGCCAAGCGGCCTGAGACCTCACTGGTGGGATGAACCCACCACCGGAGGTGGGTCTACGGTGGGCAAAAGGGGGGGGTCACCGTCGTGGCTTAATTGGGGGTGCCTAAACGATTCCTACTGAATCAGAACATAGGAGAGGAAGGTGGTTACCTATCGTGTGGGATGTCCCCTCCGGTGTGACGGGTCAACGGCGACGTCTGGAGGCAGCTCTGGGATGCACTGGCTGGGGCCTCTGGGAAGCGAAAAAGGGTTGGGATCGCTTTGGAAGGTGGGGGTCGCTCTCCTGGTGAGTTGGGTCTCGAGAGGGCAGGCTGTTGCGTGCTAGATGGGAGGCTTCCGATGGCGGTCGTCTGTCGGCGATGAGGAGTTTTAAACTCCAGTAGGATCCTCCTCCACCGTCGATTCCCCTCTTGGATGGCCTCCGCGTCGTGGGATCAAGGGCACGACGGAAGTGGAAGGCCCGGAGATCACGGGGTCAAGGATCTCGTGCCGGAGAAATAGGGACTGACTGCCAGAGATCTCACTGGAGAGGTTGCCGAAAAATGCAGGGGTCGTCGGAATTATTTTTGGATGTTTTATAAGGTTTATGATTAAGAGTTTAAATGGGATATTGGGCTTATTTGGGCCTGCAAATTGGGCTGTGTTTTTTAGGTTTTTTTGTTTTTGGGATTTTCATGGGTTTTAGGGTTTTAATCTTAGGTTTTTAATAGGGTTTTGTGGGTTTAATTTAATATCTGATTTTATAATTTAGGATTTAATTACTTGGTTCTATATTAGGGTTTTAATTAGTTTAGGTTTTTGTTTTGGTTCTTTAAATTTTTGGTTTTGTTTAATTAAGGTTTTAATCATTTTAGGGTTTTTAGGGTTTTAATTAGTTTAACTTTAGGGTTTTGGATTTTAAATTAGATTTTGAGTTTAATTAGGGTTTTCACTTGATTAAATGCATTTTAGTTAACTTTGACTTTTAATTAGGGTTTTTGTGTTTTAATTAAGGTTTATGGATTTTAATTAGGGTTTTAGTTTGATTAAGGTTTTCACTTGATTAAATGGATTTTAGTTAATTTTGACTTTTAATTAAGGTTTTTGTGTTTTAATTAGGGTTTATAGATTTTAATTAGGGTTTTTTATTATTTTAATTGGGATTTTGAGAACATTTAGGGTTTTGATTATTTTAATTAGGATTTATTGGTTTATTTAGGGTTTTTGGATTTTAAATTAGGGTTTATTGGTTTATTAGGGTTTTTGGATTTTAAATTAGGGTTTTGAATTTTAATTAGGGTTTATGGTTTTACTTTAGGGTTTTTGGTTTGATTAGGGTTTTGAATTTCAATTAATTAGGGTTTTTTAATGGATTTTGACTTTAATTAGGGTTTTCACTTAATTACTTGGGTTTTAAATGGATTTTACTTCATTTTGACTTAAATTAGTGTTACCATGTTAGTGGAACCCCTGGGCGCGGTTCACCAAACCTTACTCCGGTGTGCGGAAACACACTGGGAGGTCCGATACAGTCACGGCGAAAATGGTGAATCCGGAGGAATAGACAAGACTCGGATACACCAAAGGGAAAACAAAAGGATAAGGAAAGGAGTCGCCACCTAGTCTTTTAATGGAAAGACGAGGAAAACCAAAAAAAACCACAAAAAGGCAAAAAGCAAACAAGATGCAAAGATGCATGTGTGATCCGTGCCTAATGGATAATGCAAGATGAATGCGGACCAGAGAAAGGGTAAGGATTCTGGTTACGCATGGGGAAGGGGTTAGGCACCCCCATGCGCCCGAGAAAACTCGGCCTTTCTAGGTTTCCTACTATCAATGGTCTGCTAAATGTATGCTTGCTTATTCTATATGCTCATGCATGAAAATGACCGAAAACATGCCAAATCAAGGAGAAGTGAAATCAAAGGGAA
>JAMKQA010002465.1:0-20083 GCA_024699735.1 Posidonia australis
CATAATAAGATCAGGGATCTAATATCTTGAGCGATTTATCATCCTTGCTTACTATATGCCTAAATGCAAGCTAAGATGCAGGAAAACTGCTGAAAACAGAGATGTGCCTTCCTAATGCAACCAAGAAGAAAATCAGATGAAAAACCAGAAGCAGATCGAGTCGAAAAAGGAAGTAAAACGTTCGACAAACATGTTGTGTGCTACTGGAAACCGGTTACTGGAAACAGGCCACTATGCCTGTTTGGTGCGCCAGACTGGTGCGTCAGTCTAGAGCGCCACCTATGTGCGTCTAGGTGGGCCAATAATGTATGCAGAGGCAAAAACAGAAAGCAAATCAAAGAAAAACATCAGAGGGCGTACTCTAGAAAAGCATGCAGCAGAATCATTTTGGAGAAACTTGGAAAACAAGCTTTAAAAGATTTAAAAATGCAAATGCAATGACCTTGAGCTCAAGGGCATGAAGCCTCACACAAGATCTCAATCCATGTAAACTAGATGCAGGGAGCAATGATCCAGCCAAGCCTCTGGATCATGGACTGATGCACATGATTCTCTCAATGGAGTAGGGTGCAATCGGTCTACCAGATTCAGCCAGGAGCTGAATAACAAAGTTGAGAAAACAAATGGAAAACAGTTTGATTGAAAGTTGAAAACATGCTGGGGCATCTCGGCAAACCAGAGAATCAATCAGGAGAAAACAAGCTCAAAACTCTGTGATAAAGCCATGCAAGTATGATGCTAATTGCAAGTGCACAGATCTCTGACAAGTCTGGTGCATCTGCTGAGTGCGCCAGAGTGGTGCGCAGGTTTAGTGCGACAGGGATATGCGCCCCAAGGATTCTGGATCAGACTGTGACCTGATCCAGAACCCACCCAGCAGAGATACAAGGGGGATCTATGCAAGTGCTAGAAGGATTATGCCATGATAAAAACTGGAAAACATGTTACGAGTGCATATGTGTCAAGAATCACCATGAAAACAATGTATTTGAAGCCAAAGCAAGTTGATGGGTTCATGCATGCAAATGCGTGAAATACTTAAGAACAAGCATGATCTAGGTAAAACGAATCAAAACATGTGTAAATGTTGATCAAATGTGCATGCTTCTACGTGCAAGAGCATACATGGTGCATGGTAAAAATATTAAACATGGAACAACAACATATGTAGATTATATGCTTGAAATGCCAATGTTGTTTAGCATGGAGATTACTTGCATAGAAAGTACGATCATGATATCATGAAAAACATCATAAACATGGAATAAAACAGATCATACGCAAGGTTTTCAACATGCTTTATTTAGTTCTAAGATGGTATTAAGAAATAAAGGGGGGAGGTAGAATGCCTACCTCGCGATGTGTTCCTTCTTCGCGATATCAGAGATAAGAAAACCTTTGTTGCTTTGGAAGGCTCTAGGACGCAAGGTGGTGCTCTAGGTAACGACAATAAGCCGCTGGACTGGTGGAGAGGCTCGTGCAAGGGTCGGACTTTTAGAGTTGGAAATGGCTGCGCGCAGGGATTTCTGCACAGGATTCTCAGCTCTAAAGATTTCATCATTTCAAAAAGGGTGCCTATGAGGGTCCTTTTATAGGGAGCTCTCAGGGATGAGTTACGGGCATAAGGAGAGCCTCGCAGACGAAGAGCCTAAAATATTCCACGACACATTCGCTGTTGGAGGTAACAGTCAAGGAAGGTGGAAAGCCAACGGTCGCAGCCTTGTGCGCCAAGGATGTGCGTTGGATAAGTGCGCCACCTATGTGTGCGAGGGAAGTGTGTTAGGTTGGTGTGCTAGGAAGGTGTGTTGGGTTGGTGTGTTAGGGTGGTGTGCTCCCCTATTCGCATGATTTTTAGATTGGGCTGCAGGCTTGCTACGGGGTTAGGGATTAGTCCAAGGGTCAGCCATATCCAAAGCAACAATTGGAGCCTTATCAATGAACTACCTCAAAATCGGGGTGTCTACAGGAACATTTAGACTTCGACCGGTAGTCTAGAAAAGATGGAAAAGGGAGGCCATGAATCCGTCTGTCAGGATCAGAATTCAAAGGCATCAGGGATGGCACCAAAGTTCGTCCGAACAGATCGAACCAAGGATGGGAACATCTAGATTCCGACCGGTAGTGTAGAAAAGATGGAAAAGGGAGGCCTTGAATCCGTTCGTCAGGATCGGAATTCAAAGGCAAGTGGGGTGGCACTGAGGTTCGTCCTAGTGGATCGAACCTGGGATGTGACCATCTAGACTCTGACAGGTAGTCTAGAAAAGATGGGGAAGGGAGGCCTTGACTCCGTCCATCGGGATTGGAATTCAAAGGCAAGAAGGGTGGCACCGAGTTTTGTCTGAATGGATTGAACATCAGATGGGAACATAAAGACTCCAACCAGCAGTCTAGAAAAGATAGAAAAGGGAGGCCATGGATCCATCTGTCAGGGTCGGAATTCAATGGCAAGAGGGGCGGCAGTGAGGTTCATTCGAATGGATCGAACCAAGGATGGGAACATCTAGACTCCGACTGGTAGTCTAGAAAAGATGGAAAAGGGAGGCCTTGAATCCATCCGTCAGGATTGGAATTGAATGGCAAGAGGGGTGGCACCGAGGTTCGTCCGAATGAATCGAACCAGGGATGGGAACATCTGGACTCCGACCGGTACTCATGAAAAGATGGAAAAGTGAGGCCTTGAATCCGTTCGTCAGGATCGAAATTCAAAAGCAAGAGGGGTGGCACCGAGGTTCGTCCAAATGGATCGATCCAGGGATGGGAACATCTAGACTCCGATCGATAGTCTAAAAAAGTTGGAAAAGAAAGGCCTTGACTACATCCATTGCGATCAGAATTCAAAGGCAAGAAGGGTGGCACCGAGGTTGGTCTTAATGGATCAAACTTTGGATGGGAACATCTAGACTCTGACTGGTAGTCTAGAAAAGATGGAAACGGGAGGCCTTGAATCCATCCATCGGGATAGGAATTCAAAGGCAAGAGGGGTGGCAACGTGTTTCGTCCAAATGGATCGAACCTGGGATGGGAACATTTAGACTCCGACTGGTAGTCTAGAAAAGATGGAAAAGGGAAGCCTTGAATCCGACTGTCAGGATTGGAATTCAAAGGCAAGAAGGGTGGCATCGAGGTTCGTCTGAATGGATCAGACCAGGGATGGGAACATTTAGACTTCGACCGGTAGTCTAGAAAAGATGGAAAAGGGAGGGCATGAATCCGTCTGTTAGGATCAGAATTCAAAGGCATGAGGGATGGCACGGACGTTCGTCCGAATAGATCGAACCAGGGATGGGAACATCTAAACTCCAACTGGTAGTCTAGAAAAGATGGAAAAGGGAGGCCTTGAATTCATTCGTCAAGATCGGAATTCAAAGGCAAGTGGGGTGGCACTGAGGTTCGTCCTAGTGGATTGAACCAGGGATGGGACCATCTAGACTCTGACAGGTTATCTAGAAAAGATGGAGAAGGGAGGCCTTGAATCCATTCGTCAGGATTGGAATTGAATGGCAAGAGGGGTGGCATCGAGGTTCGTCCGAATGGATCGAACCAGGGATGGGAACATCTAGACTCCGACCGGTAGTCATGAAAAGATGGAAAAGGGAGGCCTTGAATCCGTTCGTTAGGATCGAAATTCAAAGGCATGAGGGGTGGCACCGAGGTTTGTCCAAATGGATCGAACCAGGGATGGGAACATCTAGACTCCGATCGATAGTCTAAAAAAGTTGGAAAAGAAAGGCCTTGACTCCGTCCATTGGGATCAGAATTCAAAGGCAAGAAGTGTGGCACCGAGGTTGGTCTTAATGGATCAAACTTTGGATGGGAACATCTAGACTCAGATCGATAGTTTAGAAAATGATGGAAACGGGAGGCCTTGAATACGTCCGTCAGGATTGGAATTCAAAGGCGAGAGGGGTGGCACTAGGGTTCGTCCGAATGGATCGGACCAGGGATGGGAACATCAAGACTCCGACCAGCAGTCTAGAAAAGGATGGAAAAGGGAGGCCTTGAAACCGTCTATCAGGATCGTAATTCAAAGATGAGAGGGGTGGCACCATTATTCGTCTTGAACGGATCAAACATCGGATGGGGACATCTAGACTATGACCGGAAGTCTTGAAAAGATGAAAATGGGAGGCCTTGAATCTGTCCGTCAGGATCGGAATTCATAGGGAAGTAGGGTGGCACCTAGGTTCGTTCGAATGGATCAAACCAAGGATGGGAACATCTGGACTTCGACCGGTAGTCTAGAAAAGATGGAAACGGGAGGCCGTGAATCCATCCGTCGGGATCGCAATTCGAAGGCATGAGGGGTGGCACCGAGGTTCGTCCAAATGGATCAAACCAGGGATGGGACCATATAGACTTCGATCGGTAGTCAAGAAAAGATGGTGACGGGAGGCCTTAAATCCGTCCGTTAGGATCAGAATTCGAAGGCAAGAGGGGTGGCACCGAGGTTCGTCTGAATGGATTGAACCTGGGATGGGAACATCTAGACTCCGACTGGTAGTCTAGAAAAGATGGAAAAGGGAGACTTTGAATCCATCCGTTAGGATCAGAATTCAAAGGCAAGAGGGGTGGCACCAAGGTTCGTCCAATTGGATCGAACCAGTGATGGGGACATCTTGACTCCGATCGGTAGTCTTGAAAAGATGGAAAGGGAGGCCTTGACTCCATCCGTCGGGATTGGAATTAAAGGCAAGAAGGGTGGCATCGAGGTTCGTCCGAATGGATCAAACATCTGATGGGAACATCTAGACTCCGACCAGCAGTTTAGATAAGATGGAAAAGGGAGGCCTTGAATCTGCCTGTCAGGATTGGAATTCAAAGGCAAGAGGGGTGGCACCGAGGTTCGTCCGAATGGATCAGACCAGGGATGGGAACATTTAGACTTCGACCGGTAGTCTAGAAAAGATGGAAAAGGGTGGCCATGAATCCGTCTGTCAGGATCAGAATTCAAAGCCATCAGGGATGGCACCGACGTTCGTCCGAACAGATTGAACCAGGGATGGGAACATCTAGATTTCGACCGGTAGTGTAGAAAAGATGGAAAAGGGAGGCCTTGAATCCGTTCGTTAGGATCGGAATTCAAAGGCAAGTGGGGTGGCACTGAGGTTCGTCCTAGTGGATCGAACAAGGGATGTGACCATCTAAACTCTGACAGGTAGTTTAGAAAAGATGGGGAAGGGAGGCCCGGTCTCCGTCCATCGGGATTGGAATTCAAAGGCAAGAAAGGTGGCACCGAGTTTTGTCCGAATGGATCGAACATCAGTTGGGAACATCTAGACTCCAACCAGCAGTCTAGAAAAGATAAAAAAGGGAGGCCTTGGAACCATCTATCAGGGTCGGAATTCAATGGCAAGAGGGGTGGCACCAAGGTTCATTCGAATGGATCGAACCAGGGATGGGAACATCTAGACTCCGATCGGTAGTCTATAAATGATGGAAAAGGGAGGCCTTGAATCTTTCTATCAGGATTGGAATTCAAAGGCAAGAAGGGTTGCACCGAGATTCATTCGAATGGATCATACCAGGGATGGGAACATTTAGACTACGACCGGTAGTCTAGAAAAGATGGAAAAGGGAGGGCATGAATCCGTCTGTCAGGATCGGAATTCAAAGGCATGAGGGACGGCACAGACGTTCGTTCGAATAGATTGAACTAGGGATGGGAACATCTAGACTCCGACCAGTAGTCTAGAAAAGATGGAAAAGGGAGGCCTTGAATCCGTTCGTCAGGATCGGAATTCAAAGGCAAGAGGGGTGGCACCAAGGTTCGTCCAATTGGATCGAACCAGCGATGGGGACATCTTGACACCGATTGATAGTCTAGAAAAGTTGGAAAGGGAGGCCTTAACTCTGTCCGTCGGGATTGGAATTCAAAGGCAAGAAGGGTGGCACTGAGGTTCGTCCGAATGGATCAAACAACGGATGGGAATATCTAGACTCCAACCGGTAGTCTAGAAAAGATGGAAAAGGGAGGCCTTGAATCTGTCTGTCAGGATTGGAATTCAAAGGCAAGAGGGGTGGCACCGAGGTTCGTCCGAATGGATCAGACCAGGGATGGGAACATTTAGACTTCGACCGGTAGTCTAGAAAAGATGGAAAAGGGAGGCCATGAATCCCTCTGTTTGGATCAGATTTCAAAAGCATGAGGGAAGGCACCGACGTTCGTCCGAACAGATAGAACCAGGGATGGGAACATCTAGTTTCCGACCGGTAGTGTAGAAAAGTTTGAAAAGGGAGGCCTTGAATCCGTTCATCAGGATCGGAATTCAAAGGCAAGTGGGGTGGCACTGATGTTCGTCCTAGTGGATCGAACCAGGGATGTGACCATCTAGACTCTGACAGGTAGTCTAGAAAAGATGGGGAAGGGAGGCCTTGACTCCGTCCTTCGGGATTGGAATTCAAAGGCAAGAATGGTGGCACCAAGTTTTGTCCAAATTGATCGAACATCAGATGGGAACATCTAGACTCCAACCAGCAGTCTAGAAAAGATAGAAAAGGGAGGCCTTCAATCCATCTATCAGGGTCGGAATTCAATGGAAAGATGGGTGGCACCGAGGTTCATCCGAAGGGATCGAACCAGGGATGGGAACATCTAGACTCTGACCGGTAGTCTAGAAAAGATGGAAAAGGGAGGCCTTGAATCCGTCTGTCAGGATTGGAATTCAAAGGCAAGAAGGGTGGCACCGAGGTTCGTCCGAATGGATCAGACTAGGGATGGGAAAATTCAAACTTCGACTGGTAGTCTAGAAAAGATGGAAAAGGGAGGGCATGAATCCGTTCGTCAGGATCGGAATTCAAAGGCAAGTTGGGTGGCACTGCGGTTCCTCCTAGTGGATCGAACCAGGGATGGGACCTTCTAGACTCTGACAGGTAGTCTAGAAAAGATGGAGAAGGGAGGCCTTGAATCCCTCCGTCAGGATTGGAATTGAATGGCAAGAGGGGTGGCACCGAGGTTCGTCCGAATGGATCGAACCTGGGATGGGAACATCTAGACTCCGACCAGTAGTCATGAAAAGTTGGAAAAGGGAGGCCTTGAATCAGTTCATCACCCTTCTTGCCTTGGATGGGAACATCTAGGCTCTGACTGGTAGTTTAGAAAATCATGGAAAAGGGAGGCCTTCAATCCATCCATCAGGATTGGAATTCAAAGGCGAGAGGGGTGGCACCAGGGTTCGTCCGAATGGATCGAACCAGGGAAGGGAACATCTAGACTCCGACTAGCAGTCTAGAAAAAGCTGGAAAAGGGAGGCCTGGAATCCGTTCATCAGGATCGTAATTCAAAGGCGAGAGGGGTGGCACCAATATTCATGACGGATCGAACATTGGATGGGAACATCAAGACTCTGACCAGTAGTCTTGAAAAGATGGAAAAGGGAAGCCTTGAACATGTCCATCAGGAACGGAATTCATAGGGAAGTTGGGTGGCACCAAGGTTCGCTCAAATGGATCAAACCAGGGATGGGAACATCTAGACTCCGACTGGTAGTCTAGAAAAGATGGAAACGGGAGGCCTTGAATCCGTCTGTCAGGATCAGAATTCAAAGGCAAGAGGGGTGGCACCGAGGTTCATCCAAATGGATCAAACCAGCGATGGGACCATCTAGACTCCGACCGGTAGTCTAGAACAGATGGTGAAGGGAGGCCTTAAATCCGTCCGTCAGGATCAGAATTCGAATGCAAGAGGGGTGGCACTCGGGTTTGTCCGACTGGATCGAACCAGGGATGGGAACATCTAGACTCCGACCGGTAGTCTCGAAAAGATGGAAAAGGGAGGCTTGGAATCCATCCGTTAGGATCAGAATTCAAAGGCAAGAGGGGTGGCACCAAGGTTCATCCAATTGGATCGAACCAGGGATGGGGACATCTAGACTCCGATCGGTAGTCTAGAAAAGATGGAAAGGGAGGCCTTGACTCTGTCAGTCGGGATTTGAATTCAAAGGCAAGAAGGGTGGCACCGAGGTTCATCCGAATGGACTGAACATCGGATGGGAACATCTAGACTCCAACCAGCCGTCTAGAGAAAGATGGAAATGGGAGGCCTTGAATCTGTCCGTCAGGATCAGAATTAAAAGGCGTGAGGGGTGGCACCGATATTCGTCCTAAATGGATCGATCCTCGGATGGGAGCATTTAGACTCCAACCGGTAGTCTAAATAAAGAGATGGAAAAGGGACGCCTTGAATCCGTTCGTCAAGATTGGAATTCAATGGCGTGAGGGGTGGCACTGATATTCATCCTGAACAGATCGAACCTTGGATGGGAACATTTAGACTCCTACCGGTCGTCTAGAAATAGAGATGGAAAAGAGAGGCCTTGAATCCGTCCGTCAGGATTGGCATTCAAAGGCAAGAGGGGGAATTCTGCCATACCTAGTACAGAAATTTGTGAAGACTTCAGTCATCTAGGCCTAGGCAATAAAATGAGATTCTCGACTATTATATGGGTGGTTCCTAGTGCCTAGCCGATAGGCAGAAGTAGGTAGAATCCTAAACCAGTCAAGCACATGCTGTTGCATTTGCGAGTTCTATTCTGCATCAACCATAAGCAATCAAATGAGCTAGCCAGAAATGTTCTGATGAATTTTATTACCAAAGTCAATGAAATGATTACATGTATTTCAACTTGCAAAGAACCAATAACATGACATGAATGTTAAGAATCTGCATCATCCCTAGATCTCTTGGAGCCCAAGGCTTTGGTGAAGAGCATACGACTCGGGGCAACGCTACAGATTGGCCAGGCCACTTCAACATCGGCTTCGTAATCTGCTATGCAACCTTTCCCCTCTATGACTGTAAGATCCTTCGATCGTATGGAGCCACTGAGCAGGTAAGATAGCTCCTTAGTCATAGTGTAAGAGCTCAGGAGATATTCTTGGAACCGTCCTGGCATTTGCCCCTGAACAAAGGAATCCTACTTATAGCCAAACTGCCGCATCACACGGATTGGGTGATATTCAACTCCACCAGTCAACCCTGGTAGGACGATAAGCTGCATGTCGGCTGTGTTGAAGAAGGCCTCAAAGTTATGAGTAGCTGACGGAATAATGCACCAGATGACTTTCTATTCTATCAAGTTTTCTAAACACTCGTACTCCTTCCGAATTGAGGTGAGTGTGCGCACATGGCCGCTTTGATAGTAGGATTCAAAGGTCGGCTGTTGTAGGGCGTATGACTTCAACACCCAAATGAGCAACCAACCATACCTGTATAAAAGCTCCACAGCCATAAAAGTGTCGGCAGCGTCGTAGTGATCAGTCTAGAGCCCAGTAAGTTTCTACCAAGATGACTACGGTTAAATCTATCAGACGGGTGACAACTGCCAATGCAATTTCGACGACTTCAATGTTTACAACCACCCCGACCATGGCTAAAAATCAACACCCCTAAGAAGCGGATAACAAAGCCCTTCAACCATAGCTTGTCACCAAAAGAGGTGTGCATTCTAGCTACTTTGTCAAAGTAAGCTAGCTGTAGCATGGGAGATTGGTCGTGTGAACAGATGAGCTGACAACCACAATCACTGGTTGATAGGCTAGTTAGCTCACTCAAGACTGAGGAATACCCATCGCGCCGCATAGACATGGTGGGTCCCAGGAACCTCTGTAGACAACATATATTGTGGACCTTCTCCAAGGTTGGGGTCAATTCGATTCACCCAAAGCGGAATACATGATGAGATCGCTTCTAGAATCAGGCAGCTGCACACAAGAAGTATCGAGAAACCTCCATTTTGCGATATCCAGAAGCTTTGAGGAGATTCTCCAAGTCCGCAGCTTGTCGCGATCGCTTTCTGTTAACTGCCTGATCCATGCTTGGAGAACATTTGAGAAATGTGTGGGCACAACCATCGTAGCGAAACCCATGATCTGTAGGCATTTCAGCATTCCTTGACTCAAGCCTCCATAGAAAGGGCGAACGATCTCCTACAAAACATGCTCAAAATATTGTTTTAGAAATAGATTTCAACTTTGTCTCGCTCAATCACACTTAGCAAATCCAAAGTAGACAGATAAAAGATGCAGCACAAATGGTATCAAAAAAATCAGAGAGATTGGCCCACAGCTGAATGTTACAATTGATTGAACAAGGAGTTGTTGAACGGACAAAATTTTGAACATAGCCTTGGGGGAAGGCCCTGGTTAACAATTGGTTTTGACTAGGCACCCATGTAATGAGATATAGCCACAAAACCCAGAGGATTGGGATTGTTCGATGAATGTGCCCTCATAAGGCACTTAGGAAGGAAAGAGGGGTAGCAAGACTACCTCCCGGTAGATTACGGGGATCCTTGACCTCTAGAGCAGCTGACATGCCTCTGGTCGATTATTGGCTCAATACGTCTAAACATAGGACAACTGACATGCCCCTGGTTTGACATGGACGACTCTTAACCAATCAAAGTAGCTTACATGCCCCTGGTCGAGTACTGGCTCAGTGTGTATAACCATAGGACAGCTGACATGCCCCGGGTTTGACATAAATGGCCTTAACTAATAAGAGTTGCTTACATGCCCCTAGTTTAGGTGATGTCCTCCTGATTCTCTTAGACTAAAAGTTGTTATCATACCATAGTTAAGAGAACCAGATAATACTCTGCGACACTTCTAAGATGATGTTTGTTGAAAGAAATGCATGCATGCTGAATGATTGGTGGGATCTTATTGGTACCCTCAGCATTGGGATGCTTATTGCCAGTATACAAGGGAATGGTAACTCCAAACCTCACGAGACTCTATCCAAGCCCCTTGTTTTTTGGGGGGCTCTCTAGAAATGTGATATTGTGTCCTAGGCTTCGTTCCAAACCACACTGGACCATACCCCTGCTTTTTTATTTTATTCATTCTTTATTCCATCTCCCTCATAGGCACGTGGGTTCACCCTATCCCTGGATTGAAGGTAATAGGTACCTGGTCTATGGTGCAGAGCTGCTGTTGTGTAAAAGGGTTGGCTAGGCCCATTTTGGAACCTATTTTCCAGGTATTCACTCCGACTCCTCTCCAAGATAAATTGGAGGGACAGTGTTACCCATCATGCCTCTCTCTTTTAGGGCTGACTTCTATCTACGACTTCCTGCTTCTAATTCTTTTATGTCCTTTCATAGATATATTTTTTTGTTTTATTTCTCACACTCTAATTCTCACCCCTAACATTTTATCTCCCTTTGAGAGGTGTAGGGCCCTTGAGCGGCTTGGATATTTCACCCAGTTCACAATGGAAGGTGGCTCCCTTACACCCTAGGCTACTTGAATAGTATCTACCTGAGGAGGTGCTACCCATTCCCAACAGTGGTAGGCTTATTCCACTTATCATCACCGGGTTAAGATCCATGCATGTGATGATGAAAACAAACATCGCCCTATATATGCATATACTGAATGGGGGTTAGTATGTGCTGTGATGCAAGGCTACATGGATGTAGAAGAACATGAATTTATGCATGCATGGAGGAAAGTGTCAGTGTCGCAGAGTGAGGACACATTGTTTATTATCACTGATAGTACTTTTTCAGGTAGCATGAATTAACTAGCTCTAACTGTTCGATGCAGTCCATGTCCTCAAGGATGATAGCACCTCCAGAGTAGACATGTTTGATCACGAATGGTCCACACCTGTTGGGCCTGAACTTGCCACGACTATCAAGAAGATGTATTGCTCGCAAGACCAGGTCCCTTGGTAAGAAACTTCTTGGTCGAACCTTCGTTGGATAAGCTTTAGCTATGTGTTTCTGATAGCATTGTGCATGATGCATAGCTTGCAACCGATGCTAATCTATCAAGTTCAATTGAATAAGGCGGTCCTTAATCCACTCCACCTCTTCCAGCTCTGCATCTTTAAGGACTCGGAGCAACGGTATCTCCACCTCTATTGGTAGGACTACTTCCATACCAAATACTAGAGAATATGGAGTTTCTATAGTTGAAGTCTGGACTGATGTTCTGTAAGCTCACAGAGCGTATGGGAGCCTGTCATGCTAGTCCTTATATGTTGCCGCCATCTTTTTAAGATTCTAGGTTAGATACTTATTGGCGGATTCCACAACCCCGTTCATCTGAGGACGGTATGGGGAGGACCTGTGATGCCTGATATGGAACTCCTATAGGAAATCCTCAACCTTTTTGGTTGTGAAATTTGTCCCATTATTAGAAATGATTGAATGCGGGACCCCATACTGGGTAATGATGTTGTTCCTGATGAACTTTTCAGTCACAGAGGCGGTCACTGTCATGTAAGAAGCTGCCTCCACCGATTTTGTAAAATAATCAATTGCTACTAGGATGTACTGATGCCCATTGGAAGCTGTTGGCTGGATAGCACCGATGACGTCTATTCCCCATGTTGAGAAAGGCTAGGGTGACGACATGTTGTGGAACTGCTACAGTGGTGCATGAATAAAGTTGCCATGAACTTGACAGTTATGACAACTTCACACAAACTGACAGTAGTCCGTCTCCATGGTTGACCAGAAATAACATTGTAACATGATTTTCTTGGCCAATAATACCCCATTCATGTGGGCCTACATGTCCCAGCATGCACTTGCAAAATTACTGTATCGGCCTCCTTTTTATCAAGACAGCCTAGAAGCATCTGATTGTAAGAGCTTCTGTACAAGTGACCTGCTCCCAGCACATATTTTGAAGCCAGTCGAACCATGGTCTTTCTATCTGCCGCTGATGAATCTGGATGGTGACTCTCGGTTTCTAGGTAGACTTTGATGTCATGATACCATGGGAACTATACTGTGGAATCTGTATCTTCTATACTCATGCAGTGTGTCGACTGGTCTATGCAGGTTACTAACACTTTCATTGTGTCATCCTCTGGTATGGACAACCAAGATGCATGAGTGGCTAGTGCATTTGCGTAAGCATTCTTGGCCTTGTTCATGAAGGAAAAGCGTATCTCCTTAAACTCGGCCATCAGCTTTAAGAGATGGTTATGGTATGGAACCAATTTTAGGTCCTTGGTTCTCCAGTTGCCATTAACTTGTGAGAAAACTAACATGGCATCACCATGCACATGTAATTTCCACGCACCGTGTTCCAATGTAGCCCTTAAGGCAAGAATACATGCCTCGTACTCTACCAAATTATTGGTGCATACAAAGGTTTACTTTCGAGCAAATGGGATCATCTATCCCTTCGGGGTCTCCAGCACTGCACCGATGCTCATGCCTCTCCTGTTAACTGCACCATCAAAGTAAAGCTGCCACTGGTCTTTATCATGAGGGTCTACTGACTCTTCCTCTTCCATGGCAAACACTATATCCTCATCAGGGAATTGAGTTTGTAGGGGTTGGTACTCTAGCAAGGGTAGATATGCTAAGTCATCTTCCACGGCCTGTCCCTTCATCGATTTCAGAGTGACAAAAGTGATATCAAATTGAGATAAGAGCACTTGCCACTTGACACATCTACCCACCAATGCAGGTATCTGAAACAGATATTTCATTGGATCATGTCGACACAGTAATAGAACGGGATATGCCATCATATAGTGCCTCAGGTGCTGTGTGGCCTAGATGAGGGACAAGCAAACTTTCTCGATTACGGCATACAAAACTTCGCAACCATTGAACTTTTTACTTAGATAATAAATGACCCTCTCCTTGTGACCTGTTTCATCATACTGACCCAAGACTGCACCCATTGAATGTTGTGTTACTGACAAGTAGAGCAACAGAGGATGCGCTGGTGTCAGAGGAACTATGACTGGGAGTCTTACCAAGAGCTTCTTGATTTTGTCAAACGCCTCCTGGCACTCCTCATTCTAGCGGATCTACGCATTCTTCCTTAAGAGCTTGAAGATTGGCACACAAATTGGTGTTAACTGGGCAATGAATCGGCTGATATACTACAACCACCCCAGCAACCCTCAGACTTCTTTCTTTGTTGTAGGGGGAGGCATCTCAATGATGGCTTTAGCCTTGCTCGGATCTACCTTGATTCCCCTTTGACTGATTATGTAACCTAGCAGCTTGCCTGATGCCACACAAAATACACACTTGTTGGGGTTCAACCGCAACATATATTTTCGCAAGCGATTGAAAAGCTTCCTCAAACAAGGAATGTGTTCTTCAGGCTCTTTTGACTTAGCGATCATATCATCCACGTAAACCTCGATGTCTTGGTGCATGAGATTGTGGAATAAGGTTGTCATTGCCCTCTGATATGTGGTCCCTGCATTCTTGAGTCCAAATGGCATAACTTTGTAGCGAACACTCCCCATAGGGTAATAAAGGATGTTTTCGCGATATCCTCTTTTGCCATTCGGATTTGATTGTATCCTGAGAATCCATCCATGAATGACAACATTTTGTGTCCAGCGGTATTGTCTACCAACACATCAATGTGTGGGAGTGGGAAATCATCCTTTGGGCTTGCTTTGTTTAGGTCCTTGTAATCAATACATATTCGGAGCCGACCATTTTTCTTGGGTACTGGAGCCACATTTGCTAACCATTTTGGGTAGAGGACAACCTTCAGAAAGTTAAACTTTGTGTTGTTTCATTATTTCCTCTTTCAATTTCAACAACCACTACGGTTGCTATCTACACAATTTCTGTTTAACTGGCTTGATGTCATGTTTAAGTGGTAATGTGTGCACCACTACCTCAACGTCTAGCCCAACCATATCATTGTAACTCTAGGCGAAGATATCTGCATATTCTTAAAGGAGTTCAACAACTTCTGCTCGAGTCTGTGCTGTGAGGCTTGCACTTATTCGCAGTTCCTTGACATCTTCATCAGTGCCAATGTTTACAGTCTTAGTTTCTTCTTCTACATGTAGGTTCGGGCCTTCTGGATCATCATCATAAGGCTGGAATTCTGGTGCATCGTGACTTTCCTATTCTGTTTCTGTATCATCCTCTTCTCCACATGCAATAAGCTCGGGAAGGACTTCTTGCTGGAATGATGGATCCGTGTCCCCAAAGGTGCACATTTCCTCAGCATTCTGCCCTTGATGATGCTTTAGGATGGTTACTGTAACCTGGGTATTCTTGTATGCACCTCTAATGATCTCAGACTCTATGATTTCCGAACTTGTAGGTGCATGTGGCTATTCTACTTCCTTCATAGCCTTCTTATGTAGACAAAAAGTTTTTATTTTCATGATTTCCTCTTACAACATGTGTGATAGATGGGTAGTTGTCATCTGACTGACTGATGTGAGTGCTGCCGCCTGCATTCTCTCCTAAGCCTAACTCAGGATCTTTTTTTTTGGACCCCACTGCTCAATTGGGGCTAGGACTGATAATACCACCTAGACCTGCCTCCCGGTTGATAGGAGATAAACTCCTCTAGTCTAGCATTTAGTGATTTGTTCTCTTCCAAGGTCATAATAGCAGACTGATCCTATGCAATTGTCTACTTTGCAGTGTATTCTATTATTATTGCTTTCCCTTTTTTTCGCTTGAGCTCACTTTGCACGTCCTTTGCTAGTACCACCAACTGTTCTTGAAACAGAACTTCCAAATCACTGAGCATGCTATCAACTTGTGCTACCACAGCATCCCCCTCATCTTCATCGGAAGAAAAATCTACATAATAGGCACTGGTAGTTTCTAGCACCTCAAGCGATGATTCCGGCTGTCTCGACTGCAACCCCCTCAGAATTGACTGATATTCTGATGCTACTACTGTTGAATCTATCCCTGCTGAATCCAAGACTACAACTGGATTTGTAGAAAGCCCATCAATTGACTCTGGAGGTGGCAATGACAGCATAGCTATCCTCGGTGGGATGGACAATGTCGAATCTACTATGGAGTCCACAATTTCCTCCTCTGAGTAATAATATTCCATACATATCCATTTTGTCCCATTGACTGGTTTATCCTGCTCAGGCTCTGTAAGCACAAAACTCTGATTGGGATCCAGCAATCCTACACTTACAAAGTTAGTTAAATCTCGTGGAATAACGAGCTTTTGGAACTTATGACGCTTCGAGTATTCGTCTTGTGGTTTCCACTCGTATCCCAGTCCTTCAAACTCTCGCCTTTTCTCTACACAATTGGTTTGACGATTCCTTGGCCATTCCGCCTGAGAGGTGCTCCGTTCTCATACCCCTACCTTTGACACAGAATCTTGACCATCAAAAATGGGTTGCCAAAAGAGGCCAAATGGCTAGCATGCTAGAGAATCGGAATGAAATTGACCGGTTCAAGGCGGTTGACACGGTTGAACACATCAGAAGGCTTAGGGTCAAAATGAACATTATGGAGCGACACTGAAGAAACTGCCTCAACTTTCTCCTTTTCAAGGTTTTCCGCCATCACAACGACAACGTTGTTGTTCCATCATAACTTAATCATTCGGTGAAGGGTTGAGGGGATAACCTGATGCTTGTGGAGCCAAGGGCGCCCAAGAAAAAGTTTGAAAGACGACTTGAGGTCGACAACATAGAACTCGACCTCAAAATGAGTAGGACCAATGATTAAGGGAATGATCAAAATCCCTAGAGCATCATGGTGTGTGTTATCGAACGTCATCATCCCTTTCATGACTAGAGTAATGTCCTTAGATTTAAAGCAGACTTGGCTTGCAGTTTGTAAGGGGTAGATGTTTAAACCGGCACCATTATCTACCAAGGTAAAAGGAATGCAGAAATTTTGGTATTGCACCGTGATGAACAAGGGTTGATTATGATTAGTCCTTGCTGGGGGAATCTCTGAGCTAAAAAATGAAATGACCTGAGGTGTGACTATGATTCCTACCATGCTTTCCAAGACCTGAGGTGTCATCATACTGCTGGAGGTCGTCTTGGTCCCGGGTAGCGCCCCTGCCTTGCTAGTGTGGGCTGGTAGACTGGCTCGGTGGTGGTAGTGATTTGGGATGTGCGTGGTGCCCTAGGTGCAGGAGAGTAGACAACCTAATTCTGAGCTGGCGAGCTCACCACACTGGACGGTATAACGGGAGCCCCAACATATGCCTCAACATTCTTGGCAGAGTCCTTCATCCGTGCATACCCAGTGTTGGATCAATTGTTGCCACCATTGTTGTTGTTTTTTCCACCTGAAGCCATGGTCTGCTTTGCGATTGCTGTTGATACAGGAAAGCTTCTGCTATTTAGTGAGCTCTCAATATGGGTGCCAGCTTTGATTAGGGATGCAAAGGTGGAAATAGGCTGGCTGCTTAGCAGAGCCTAGTGGTTGGCAGCGCTCCTCGAATTATTATTTCGATAGACGCTTCGTTAGAAGGTTTATCACGAACTTGTGAAGCGAGGGCAAGCCAGTGCCTGACGTACTCCACAAATGGCTCGTGGGGCCTCTGCTTTGTGGTGACTAGGCCCTCGCACTTTGGGACAATGTCTAGATTGAATGAGTACTGCTCTAGAAAAGCTTGGCTCAGATCATTCCAAGTCTTTATAGTGGCCATATCCAGAGATGTGAACCATTTCAAAGCTAGACCTGTGAGGCTTTTCTGAAAGAGGCGAATGAGAAGTTTCTCGTCAGCCTGTAACTACGAGAGATCGCCGTAGTATGCCCTAAGGTGTGATATTAGGCAGCCTTTCCCATTATATTTTTTAAATTCTAGGATATGGAAATTTGGAGGGAGTATAGCCTCTGGGAAATAGTAGAGGTCTTGTAAGGAATAAGACTAGCGGTTCCCGCCCTACACTTGTCGTAGTGCTTTCTCTTGGTCATTCATCCTAGCAAAAGATGCATTCGGAATTGCTGTTGACATTGATTGTGCAGCGGGGGTGGCCCTCACGTACGCTGTATCTATAGCACCCATGTGCTCCTCCAGATTTATCATCTTGCCACCTGGTGCTGTGGCGTGCTGACCAGCTTACCCATGCATGTGCGCTATTTGTGGTGGTGTGCATGTAGAAGCCTGTTTCTGTTGCATGGGTATAGAAATGTTATGCTGTGTTGGGTATGCTGTTGTGTGTGGGAGTAATAGCTGCTGAACCGGTATGGTCGAGTTCACAGGCCGTTGTACTCCTGTCAGCCCAAAAGGCGGACCACCAGCAGATGGAGGAATATGTTGTGCATGCTGTGGTAGTGATACTATTGGTAGAGTAGCTGCGCCTATCTTCAGGACAGTGAGAAGCTGCAGCGACGGCTGCAGTGGTGGTGTGACTGGTGCAGCATGGAATGCCTGAGCAAGCAGAGCGGGGTCCTCAGGAACTAGACAAACAAGTGCATTCAAAGTACGATCCAATGAGAAGGCCATGCTTTGCATCCTCTATGCATGGGCCAGAAGTTGCTGAGATTGCACAGTGATGGAACCATCAGTAGTAGTACCGAGGGCTAGAAGAGCAAGTGGTAGGGTTGTTATAGGGGGCTGGAAGTTCAAGGATGCTACGGGTTGAACTCCTACTGAAGAAGGAATCGCAGCTAGCTATGTGTCAAGTAGAATAGGGTCAACTGAAGGACAGGACATCATCAGATCAGATGCCCTAGTGGTACTCAAGGTAACTACTTTGGCCACGGGCTCCAGACGAATAAGGGTCTGCTAGTGTCCTGAAACCGGAGGATAGGGAACTCCAGACGTCTGGAAGTGGCTATCATGGAGTGTAGATGGAGTGACTGATGTCAAAGTAAAAGAAGAAGGAGGGGCAGAAACAGGAATCCCCTCTAAAGCAGCCGGTGTAACGGCCTTAGAAGCTCGCTAGGCCATAACGGATCATGAACGGGTAAGGATGGGGCTTTGATTGCAAACTAGAGGATGATGCCTACGAGGAACTGTCGTCAGAAGTGACGAATAGCTCGAGGAAAGACAGTTGAGAACGGTGCCTCAAGACTATGATCACAGAAAGGAATTCCTTGGTTCAGACCTAGGAACTCGCACACAAAAGCCTATAACTGACATTGAAAAAAAACCTAATGTGTCAGTGAATAAGAGAAGACGAAACAACAAAAGAAGTAAGTTAGCTATGCAATCGTTTGTTAGGGTGGCATGAATGGCACACATGCACATGAATGCTACTAACATGCTCTCTCTCACGATGCATGTCCCACATGAGGTAGACCATATGGGACACATTCATGGGTTTGGGTTTTGACCCTGGTGAGAAAAGTAAGGTTCTCGTTCTAAATCCTTGCTGAAGCGTAAGCAGTGAACGAGTGGTTCATTGGTGGCTTCGTCTCCTACAGTAGCATGGAGTTGTACCCTCTACTAGCATCGACACGACCCTGAACAGGGGGGACAAACTAGCAACACGTCCTACGCCAAAGCTATAGAATGGGCTACTAGGATTGTCCTTCGCAAATTGTGGGTGGACTCAGAGGAGAAGATGCATGCCTTATATGATCAATCATGCGATATGCTTTTGTGTCTTTTACTTGTCTTTTATTAAACCATGGGGAATTGTGAGCATTTGTGTCTAGTTATGCCTTATTATTTGTTTATCTGAGTTTGTGTGTTTTATTTTAACCAAATAGGGAAGCAAACATGTCTCTACTCTCCTAATCATGGCAAATACAAATAAAGGGAAGAAAACACACAATCATGGCATCTAAAAAGTCAATCAACAAGCAAATGACATGAACATGGCATGTGCTGGTGTAGAGCTCATAAGTGGGTGAATAAAAACAAGTATCGACAAAAAAAGCATGAATTAGGTCATGTGCATGTGTGGTGGCATAGTAATAGTGTAAAAAGGCACAAAAAGGCATGTTCAGTCAAATATGTACAAGAAAACTAAACAAGGAAACAAGCACAACGTGTATAGACCAAAGACAAGCAAGAAAATCGAAATGAAAGCCAGAATTTGGTTATCCCCAGTAGAGTCGCTAGTTCCTGTAACCATACCAGTGGAACCATACATGGCTCTCCTTATAGTGCATGGAAGCACACGAGGAGTCCCGATACGGTCACGACAAAGATGGTGAATCTGAAGAAGATGACTAGACTCAGAAACAACATGGAAAGATAAGAACAGTGTTGTAAATATGTCTTGAATTATGTAGTTTGTTTAGGGTTAGTTTGGTCATTTGACCAGTTAGGTGCCCTAGTATTTAAGTTGGCTAAGGCACAGATCATGTAATCTCTTTGGCATAATGTAACCCTATTTTGTCTCCATCTGAATAGAGAGAACTCCTCCCTCTTCTCTCCAGGTTAGGGTTGCATGTGA
>JAMKQA010002466.1:0-20711 GCA_024699735.1 Posidonia australis
GTCATTTCATGTGGTTTTCTGTAATTTTCTCAATTCATGTGGATTTCTCTGCAATTTTTGCACATTGTCCTTCACATCCATCCAGTCTTGTCTAGGCACTCACATCAGCATGATTAGGACACAATTTAGGCATAGCAAACACTCATTCAATCTCTAGCAAGTGAATCAGACTAGAAAGACCAAGTTTCTCAAGCATACGGGGGTGCCTAACACCTTCCCCGTGCGTAATAGGAATCCTTACCTATCCTCTGGTTAGTAGACATCTGGCCTTCACGTTTGCATCTCATTCATTCACTTTTATTGAATCGTTTGTGGTTTTCCTCGTCTTTCCATTAAAAGACTAGGTGGCGACTCCATTTCTCCCCCTCTCTCGTCCCGTCTCGCGCCCTCGCCGTCTCGGCACGGCTGTGGCCTCCTTACCTCACCTCCTTCACATCGTGGTGGCACGGTCACACACATCGTCATGCCTAATCATGTCATGCAGATTTAGAAGAACTCATCTTCTGACTCAAATTTATCCATCCACTCAGGCTAGTCTAAGGAGCCTAAGGAATCTGAAGAGCCCAGTAACTGCTTTAGGCCTTCCTCTGAATCACCTATTGAGCCAAACCAAAAACCCATTGCTCCATTTCCCAATAGGCTCAAAAATAAAAAAGGAATCTGTCCAAATGGAAATAATTTTGGAAGTTTTTAGACAGGTCAAGGTAAACATCCCCTTTCTAGATGCAATTCAACAAGTTCCTACATGTGCCAAATATCTTAAGGACTTGTGCACTTAAAAAAGACCAACTAAGGTACCTAAGAAAGCTTTCCTAGCAGCCAATGTTAGCTTCATTCCGATAAAACAATTCCCTATGAAATACAAAGATCTAGGAAGTCCTACAATATCATGTGTCATAGGCAATACCAAGTTTAATAAGGCCTTTCTAGATATGAAGGCTACCATTAATGTGTTACCATATACAGTATATCAACAACTAAGGCTAGGAGAAATGAAGAAAACTGATGTAATCATACAATTAGCTAATATGTAATACCTGTAAAATTCATTTTGTAATTATTTGCATTTTATGAATTTTATTCTTAGACGGGTGTTACTGTTCTGAGGCCCGTTGTGTGGTTTTGTGCTTTTGGACTTGGGCCTCGTGAGCTGACTTCTATTTGTGTGTTCTTGTACGTGGTTGGCACTATGCATTGTGGCACTGTGCATGTGGGGCCCGAGTATGGGTCCTTGTGGGGCCCAAGTGTGGGGTCCACATTCGTGGGCCGGTCGTTGAGGCTGGTAGTTCGTCTCTTGGTTGTGGTGGGTTATTGGGTCTGTGCGATGGTTGGCGAGGCTGGCAGCTGAGGGAAGTGTGGGTGTGCGCGTGGCTGACTGGTTGCATGCACACAGCCTCCTACTCCTTCTGCATGGCTTTTTAATCCTGGAGCCTCCGCCATGCATGACCCAAGCCTCCTCTTTTCCCCACGCATTCTCTCCGTCCCGAGCATGCCTTCTTTCTCTTCTCCTTCCACTCATTCTCTCACTCTCCACTCACTCCCTTCCGTCTCACCCTCTCATTCTCCCTCCCATGTTTCTCTCCTCCCTGTGACCTCCTCTCTTCTCGGTGTGCTTGAGGGCCGACGATGGTGTGTGGCGGCTTGTGGTGGCGTATGGAGCTCACGTGGAGTGCTCCTGTGGTCGTGGTTGCGTCATGGTTGTCGGAGTTGACTGGAGAATTGCTGGAGCTCATTTTCAGGTACGCATCTAAGTAAATTACATTCCTAGAATTTATTGTGATTTTATGAGAATTTATGGGCATTTATACCGGTGGTTGCGTTTTAGGTCCTTTTGGCCCTTATGCCTTTGCGATTTTGTATCTTGATGCATGGTGAATGGATTTTAGTTTTGTTTGTTGGGATTTGAAGTAGACTCGAGAATCTACATCTTATGTTTTATTAAAGATTTTTGGTGCTTGTTTAGGGAGTACAATCAGAGGCCCATTTGGGGCGATTTTAGACTATAGGGTTTTGACCATTTCTATTTTTCGCAAAATTCTACATACGGAACCATTTTGGTATATCGTTTTTTCTATCATATTAGGTCCTCTAGTCGAAATTCGATCGTCTGATTTTGGATGGTCGACCGAATCAAGAGATTTGGTCAGCTGAACCAATTTTGGTATACAGATTTTGGTCTGAGTGTTGACCATTGACCTGATTCGGTCGACCGATTTAGATCAGCCTACTGAACCAAGGGTTTTTAACATATCGAACTTGTTTTCGGCATGCCGAATCTGGGCCCAAATGTGTTTGTAAAAACATCGAATTTCCAAGGGTTTTTCAGATTAGTTTGTTTTGTTCCATTGAGAGGGATTGTGGGCCGTCAGTGGTAGTTTCCTTGGACCTCTGATGCGCCGTTTTGCCGAGGTCTTGGAATAGTTTTCAAAGATATGAAAATGGTTTTGGAAAGTGGATTTCAAAAAGGTAGTCGACCTGTTTTGCAAAATGTTTTTCTGATTTTCTATGTGCGAGCCAAGACAGTGTGGGATTGTGTCGTCAAGACCAGGGAATGTGACGACATTCTCGGGTGGTCGGGCACGACTCCCTGGTTGTGGTCAGGGGCTAAGATACCTGAGGCTGAGGGGCATCGAGTCCTAGAGGTATGAGACTCTTTGACTGTCGCCTCAAGGCTAGGGTTGTGGTCCGCAGGTTGAGGTGTCTTGTGGCTTGGCTGGGAGGTATGATACTCCTACTGTCGCTATGAGCACTAAGTCTCGGGTGTCGTCGCATGTGGAGGTATGACACTCCTTCCTGAGCACCGTGTGTGGTGGTCGTCATGAGGAGGCGGACCCTGTGGTAGCCAGTGCGGGTGGGACACGTGCCCCTTAGCTGGTAGCGTCCTAAGAGATAGGACAGCCTTCCCAAGGAGGGGTTGGCTTTTGAGGGTTCTCCAGAGAGGGAGAATCACAGGATGGTGAACGCTCCTACACAGGATGGCCGTCACTGTGGCAGTGCAGGATGCTGTGGTTGCTCCTCGGCGGACTGCGTGTAGCTAAAGTTAGGTTGCCTAGCGCTGGGCTTCCTGACTCACTGTATGTAGTTTTGGTCATTGAGGGCCGTTGCTTGTGGTTTTGGGCTAGTAGAGTCCCCATTGCGGTTTTGGCCAGTGTAGGCCTGGATTGTGAGGTTTTGAGAAAATGATTTGCAAAATGAATTTAAAAGGAAAATTAATTATAGTTTTGTTTTCCGTGGTTTTCGTGGGGTGCATACTGGGTGACTCTTGTCACTCATGCGTTTTCCTTGTGGTTTTGGTTTACAGGTGCAGACATGCGGTTGGTTTAGTGTAGTGCATATAGTCTGGAGTCTCCTAGCCGCACACACAGGTTCCTGGTAGTTAGATATTTTCTGTTTAGCTTTAATTTTCCCGTAATTTAATTTGTTTAGATTATTGTGGAAAATGAGGGGTGTTACATGATAGGTCATTTAAGACACCAATGGCGATGGTTGAAGATGTTTTAGTCAAGGTCAAGGATTTAATTTGTTTATCCCGTAGGCTTTATGTAATCCTGGAAATCCAATCCCTGATTAACCTCAAAGGCTAGATTCTGGTTATCCTAGGTCAACCGTTCTTGGCTACCTCTAATGCACTGATCAATTGTCGAAATGGTCCAATGAAATTAAATTATGGAGATCTAACCATTTCATTGAACATCTTTAATTTAGCGATAAAGTTAAGTCAGGAACCGAATGAAATATTTGATGTCAACGTGATTGAAGATTTCTCAGGAGGAAGTTGACTTTGACCCAGGATATTTTGATCAAGAATTTGAAAAAATATTTGAAGAGGAATTGATGGTTATGGATAAAATTGATAATACAATCCAAAAGCCCAATACTTGGTACAAATCTCCTTTAGAGCCTATCATGACTGAGCCAAGACCAATTCCCAATCCATCTATTGAGGAATCACCTACACTAAAGCTTAAACCTCTTCTAGAGAATCACAAAGATGGTTCCTATCATCATTGCTGCCAAGACAGTCACTACAGCCAACTTGCCTTGGCAGCAAGAAGAAGAATTGTTAATCGTCCTTAGGGAAAATAAGGAAGCCATAGGTTGAAGCATGGCTAACATCAAGGGAATAAGCCCAACATTTTGTCAACATAGGATTCACTTAATTAATGAGGCCCAATCTGCGAGAGACCCACAAAGATGGTTAAACCCAACCATGAAGGAAATGGTTAGGAAAGACATACTGAAATGTGTTGATAATGGGATCATCTATCCCACTCTAATAGCTCTTGGGTTAGTCTTGTTCAAGTAGTTTGAAAGAAATCTAGAGTTGCTATGATCCAGAATGATAACAATGAGCTTGTCCCTACCCGTATACAAATTGGCTGGCGAGCATGAATTGATTATAGGAAACTTAATGTGGAAACTCGAAAAGATCACTTTCCTTTGCCATTCATTCACCAAATGTTGGAGCAATTAGTCAGACATGAGTAGTACTATTTCCTTGATGGTTATTCCGATTATAATTAAATTCCCATAGCCCCCAAGGGTCAAGAAAAGACCTCCTTTATCTGTCCTTTCGAAACCTTTGCTTAACATCGCATGCCTTTTGAGTTATGCAATGCCCCAGCCACTTTCTAAAGATGTATGATGGGCATCTTCTCTGATATGGTGGAAAGATTTTTGGAAATTTTCATGGATGATTTCTCCATTTTTGGATCTACATTTTCTGAATGTCTCCATCACCTTAAGTTAGTTTGGAAATGATGCAGAGAAAAGAACGTAACACTCAATTGGGAAAAATGCCATTTCATACTTCAACAAGGCATCATTTTGGGACATGTCGTCTCAAAAAGAGGTATAGAGGTGGATAGTGCCAAAGTGGACCTCATTGCAAATCTTCCTCCACCAAAAATAGTTAAGGACATTAAGGCTTTCTTTAGGCACGCAGGTTTTTATAGGAGATTTATTAAGGACTTTAGCAAGGTTGCTAGGCCCTTAACCAATCTATTGTCTAAGGATGTCCCTTTTGATTTTACCCATGAATGCCTTAAGGCATTTGATCATCTCAAGATGAAGTTGACTTCTGCCCCTATCATTCACCCACCTTATTGGACCCAACCTTTTGAGCTCATGTGCGATGCATTTGAGTATGTGTAGACACCCTGATTTTGAGGCGACTTGTTGATGGTCCCAGTAACGATGAATTTAGATCTTGCTTTCCAAAACTCAAAGTCTTCCAAGCACACCACACCAACCGAGAGCCATAGGTTAGACTCCAGAAGTAAATCCTACATCCTATTTAGCACATTTAACCAACATACCTGAATAGCACACTTTTTCAGAATATTTGGGCAGCACACTAGTATGACACATCTAATTGGAGCATTAAGCCAGCACATTTGACCGAAGCATTAAGCAGGAGTACTAAGGTGGTGCTCCAAGCTAGCACACCTCACTGGCGCATCAGCTTGGTGCACCACCTCGATCTCCAGGTCGTTGGTTGTTCGTTTACCTAACAAAGCTCCGACCATTATACCCATATCTTGCTTTTACTTTCCACCATAATTAGCATGACGATCATTCACTTGGTCTTGGTGGAGTCTTTTGGTTTCTTGAGTCCCTAGAACTTCCAAAACTCTCAAGATCATTCTCTATATAAGGCCATGGGTAGCCATTGGTAAAAAAGGTTGGAAAAAGAGAGAGAGGAAGAGCCTTTGCACCTAGCATAGAAACACCTACGATCTAATCTTTGCCCATAGTCCAAACTCCCACCTATGACCAAGAAATCACCCACTTGATAGAGAAAAACCCATTCACCCATATCTTCCACAAAGTCCCCCATCTTGCATCACTTGGAGGCAACTTAGGAGGAAAGAGATCCCTGTTTTCTTCAGCCACTAAAGTCATCTCAAGCCACTAGTGGGGAGAACAAGAGCACAACAATCAAGTAAACATTCAACCCTTTATGTAGTTAGACTATGTTCATGGGTTATGGGGTTTCTTTCCATGGATATGGGCATTTTTTGGGGATATTCTTCATAATGGATATATGCTGAAGTCAATGTTTGTTGGACCATGTTTATAGAGTATGACACTCTATTGGAACATGTTTTCATATAGCTATGCCTATCATACTTTATTCCTATGTTCATCTTGATAAATCATATGTTTGATGAGATATATGCTTTCCCTTGTTGTCCTTTGTTCTACTGAATCTCATGGATGTGCAATATTTGGTGGGTTCATGGTATGTTTTATTGGTGTTTTGATGAAGTAAGAGGACTGATTTGATGGATTCATGATCCCTTTGCATGCCTTTGCTTTATGCTTTATGTAGTTTGCCCTCTCATCCATGTTGTTTCCATTGTGTGTTTTGGTCTCGGTTTTGTGCATTAGCTATAGCTCTATGGTTTTTTATCAAGGTAGGAATATGTGGTCTGTGTGAGGTTTCTTGCCCTTGAGCACAAGACCCATTTCTTGCCCTGTGTGACTTTTTGGCATATTATCTTGCATGGTTCCCGATTAGTTTTGACTTTGGTTTTTCTTATGTGTTCTCCTGGATATACCAGGATCATACCTGCATGATTTCATACTCGTACATGCATGATAACATAGGTTTTGCATGTAGCAAAGCAAGGATGTTAGCCACTCGGTGTTAGTGGACCCATGACCATGTAGGTGTAATATCTTTACACCGATGCTTGGTCCACAACTTAAGTTGCATTTCAAAGCATTAGGACACACTCCACAGTCCCTCTATCCATATTTAGCATAAGGCACAACATGCATATAATATAGCATTGCATATCACTGTTGGGTGTACAAGAATAGGCTGTAAAGCCAACATAGCCAAAAAAGTTAACGAAAAGCCATGAAAGACCGACTTGTCGGGTGCACGGGGGTGTTTAATACCTTTCCCGTGTGTAACAGGGATTTTAACCCAAATTTCTGGTTCATAATGACCTTTTTTTTCCATTGGCACGAATCATGCACATTTGTATAGTTTTCGTTGTTTCAAAATGATTTTCCTTGTCTCCCGTTTTTTAGTAGTGTGACCATGCCAACTCGAAGGTCCAGCACGGAGTCGCACCAATGGGAGGAGATCACAGCCATGCCAAGATGGCGAAGGCGCGAGATGGGATAAAACAAAAGAGAAAAGGAGTCGCCACCTAGTTTTTTAAGAGAAAGACGAGGAAAACCATGAAAGATTGAATGCACAAGATGCAAATGCGAAAGCTAAATGTTTGCTATCAGAGTAAGGATTCCTATTACGCACGAGGAAGGTGTTAAGCACCCTCGTACGCTAGAGTAACTCAGTCTTTCTAGTCTAAATCGCTAGCTAAAGGTTAGATGAATGCTTGCTAAGCCTACATCATGCTCTGAACATGCTAATATGAATGCCATGACAAGATTAGATGGATATGCATGATGGTATGCGAAAACTACGAAGAAATCCACATGAAATGACGAAATCGCAAAATACGACACAACAAAGGAAATCACATGAAATGACGAGGCTTTTAGTGAGAAATGCTCAGAAAACCACATAGGTCTCAAGAAAATCAATAATGCAAACAACTTAGGCCAGCAGAACCATGAAAAACATTGCAGAAATCCAGGTGGAAAAATTCCAAAGAAGTCCATGTAAAACAGGCAAACTTGGACATGTGAAGTAATTCACATAAAATGATGGTGTTTTTGCAAAGAATGACTCAGAAAATCACACCAGTGTCAAAGGGATCAAAAATACAACAAACCTAAATTATTAAAAGCTTAGAAAACATCATGGAGATCTGAATGGGAAAATTGCGAAGAAACCGACATAAAACAGACAAACGACAACAGTGAAGAAAATCACATAAAATGACGGTGTTTTCTGACAGAATATCCGAGAAAACCAAACTGATATCAAAAAGGTAAAAAGTGGGATCAACCTAAGTCTTTGGAATCATGAAAAAATCGTGAAAATCGAAGGGGAGAAATAATCCGCAAATGGGCCAATGTGGGCCTTTCGGTTAGTTCATGTACGCTCTCGGGCGATGAAATCCAAATCAAATCAAAAAATCCGAAATGTAGGATTAAAGAGAATCAAATCGAATATAAGGTGAGGAACTTCGAAAACGAAGTGGAGAAAAAAATCCAAGAAAGAAACACATGAGATGCAAACTCACTTAAAAAGGAGGGACTGATGCGCAAATGTGATGAAAACCATATGAAATGGATGAATAAGTGCTTAAATGTGCAAAAAATGCTAACAGAGGACTTGGACAAGGATTATGCAAGACTGAGTGCGAAGACTAACATGTAAGTGCATGAGTTGGTGGCCTAAGGGCAGTTTGGTCATTTGGATGGCTAAATGTGATAAATGCATGTATAGGGATGATACATGATCTAAGACATGTCAAAATGTGAAAAAATGTCAAGAAAATGTTGCTTGTGAGAAAAATGTGAAAAGGATGAGATCTTAAAAACCATAAAATGATGTAAACATAGTAAAGAACAAACACGAGGGCTGAAATGCAAAACTCACAAAAGGATGAGAATTTGGATCAAAAATATATTCATGACATCTATTCTAACATGCAGATGATGGATCAAATGTGAATGTGGCACTAAGATGTGTGAAACTTGCACTTGGGTAAATTCCTAAAAACTCAAGGTCTAAAGTGCAAAATTCACATATAAGTGCAAATGTGATTAAAATGTGAGACTAAAGATCAATTCACAGTGAAAACATGATTTATGAATGGAATCTATGATTAAATGCTGAATGTGAAATGCAATGAGTGGAAAATATCAGAAATATGCAAAAAAACATTTAAAACTCTAAATGATGGATTTAAAACTAATCTAAGGGTCTATATGCAAGTTTCCTATGCTCAAGAATTGTTTAAGGTGAACCTAGGACTTATATGCAAAATTTCTGGGCCTGAATGCGATAAAAAAAAGTGCTTTTATAATGATCAGTGTAATTATGAAGTTTGTTAGGGTTCAGGATGCAAAATTCCTAAGAAGGATTCATTATAAAGAACTCTAGGGGCTTATTGCAAAAGATCAGGACTTAAGTGTGATAAAAATTCAATTTTAACACTGGTCAGTGTGATTTTAAAATCATTTAGGGTCTAAAATACAAATTTCACAAGGAAAGTTCATTTTAAAGAGTTCTAGGGGCCAAATGTAAATGTTCAGGACTTAATTATAAAGAAAACATGGATGTAGGGGTTTAATTGTGAGAAAAACATGTGCTCACAGAACTGATAATGAAATTAAAATGCAACAGGGTAAAGCATGCAATATTTACAACAATAATAAAGAAACTGACGGATTATTTAAAATACCAGGGACTTGAACATAAACAAAAGGGCTCATCAGTAATAAAAATGGACTCAAACACAAACTACCTAAAACTAAAGAGAAAAAAAAGTAAAAGGAAAAAATAAAAAATACAAAAAAGACGGTGACCACTGGCGATTCGAAGATCGCCGGCGGTAGAGGACTGGGGAAGCCATCCAAGACCTCCCTAGCGAACGATCCCTCATCGGAGAGTGAAGAAAGCAAGAAAAGGAGGAGAGGGAGAGATCCATCGGCGTCGATGATCCATCCAGCGGCTGGAACGGCAGGTCGACGGTGCCCCAACCGTTCTTCTCCGACGACGGTAAGCTCCACAGACAACAGTTCCACAAGTGTCCAAGAGGCGAACAGAGGGTCCAAGGAGCTTGGAGGAGACGTAGTGGAGCTCTTCGGGGCATCAAGCACGGTTGTGGTGGCCTGAGGTGTACCACCCATCCCAGATTTCGGCGACGATCGTGACGGTGGTGGGTACGGCGTTGTAGCGGAGGAAGCGCTCGAGTGACGATCGTGGGACCCTTAATGGACCACAGGGAGGCTCTCAGAGGTGTTGGTTCGACGCAGGCGTGACCAGAGCGCCCTGGGGGATTTCATGGTAGAGGCGATCGACGGCAAAGCCACGACGACATTTTCAGGCGTCCAAGGGCCCTCTCCTGAGTGATAAGATCTCAAGGAGGAGAAGGAGGAATAGGGGAGGGGAGAAGCAAAGGCCCGGGGGCTATGCTAAGACCCGGGGGCCCTGGGACCCCATCGGTGGTGGTGAACCCACCACCGAAGGTGACGGTGGACAGGGGTGACCCCTCCGGCGAAACACCACTACAACACTTGGGAAGTCTTCTAGGCTTAATGGAGATGCTCTGGATAGAAGGAAGAGGGGAAGGGAGTACTTGGCTGCTGTTATCTCGGTGAGGCTCGCCAGCGACGTCCCTCTGGTGGTTGCTCCGGCGAAGATAACTAGAGGTCTGGGTTGCGAAAAATGGTTGAGGGAAGTGCTCTAAAAGTCAAGGATTTTCTGGGGTTTCTCTGGTTCGAGAGGAAGGCTTCCAACGACAGTCCCGAGAGCTTCCCGAGCTCTGGCTTTATACTCCGACTGTGGCCTCTAGAGTCGTCGATCTTCCTCCTCGATGGCTGAGGACTGCACGATTCTCGCGTGAGCTTGCAGGGGCTGTTGGAGATCGCTGGAGATCACAGGGAGGAGAAGATTTGGTCAGAAGTTCTCGGGATCCCATCGAAGCTGTCCCGAGAGTTTATGGGCTCGCTAGAATTATTTTGTTGTTTTCCTAAGTTTTCTGGTTTAAGAAATCAAATGGGCTATTGGGCTGGCGATTAGGCCTAGGGTTTGGTTTTTTTATTTTCTTTTGTTTATTTTGTTTTAAGGTTTTTAAATGGATTTTGGGTTTTTGATTTTAAGTTTTAAATTAGGGTTTTGTGATTTTAATTTAGGTTTTTTATTTATGTTTTATGATTTTAATTAAATTTCTGATTTTGTGATTAATTAGTTGGTTTCTTCTTTAATTAGGTTTTTTTTTGTGTTTTGGGATTTTTAGGGATTTTAGGATTTTGGTTCTTGAATTATTGATTTTGTTTAATTAGGGTATTAAAATTAGGGTTTTAATTATTTTAGGCTTTTATTTTATTTTTGTTTTGGGATTTTCATGGATTTTAGGGTTTTGCTTTTAAGTTTTTTTTAATTTGGGCTTTGTGATTTAAGTTTAATTTTGATTTTGGTTTAGATAATTGGTTTTAAAATTAGGGTTTTAATTATTTTAGATTTCTTATTTTATTTTGTTTTGGGATTTTTATGGATTTTAGGGTTTTGCTTTTAAGTTCTTAATTGGGTTTTATGATTTTAATTTAATTTTGATTTTGGTTTAATTAATTGGTTTTAAAATTAGGGTTTTAATTATTTTAGGGTTTTTATGGTTTTAAGGTTTTGGATTTTAATTAGGATTTTGAGTTTAATTAGGGTTTTTGTGTTTAAATTAGGGTTTTTGATTTTTAATTATGGTTTTTAGTTTAATTAATTAGGGTTTTAAACGATTTGAATGGATTTTGACTTTAATTAGGGTTTTCACTTAATTAGTTGGGTTTTAAGTGGGTTTAAGTGGATTTTACTTAATTTTGACTTGAATTAGGGTTTTCACTTGATTAATTGGATTTTAAATGGTTAAAGTAGATTTTAGTTAATTTTGACTTGAATTAGGGTTTTCACTTTATTAATTTTGGGTTTAAAATGTTTTTTTTTAAATGTGTTTTGTTTGGTTTTAACTTTAATTAGGTCAGAGTAGACTAGTGTGGGCCTGAATGGGCTTGTGTGGGCTTAAGTGGGCTAGGGTTTTGATGGTCGCAACCAGAGCATCGTCCAGAAGAGCCTGCTGCCAAGTGACTTCAAAATCGAGATGTCTACAAGTAGATTAGGTGGCGACTCCTGCATTTCATTGTTTTTATTGCTTTTTTCCGTGACCTTGCTAGCCCTCATGCTTTTGGCCTTTTGCGTCATGCACGAGGTTGTCATTTGCATGGTGACAGGAACCGACGACTTCGCTGGGGATACTAGATCCCGACTTTCATTTCGGCTTTTTTCGTTTGCTTTGACTTTTCCGCTTGTTTGCTTGTTTCCTATCTTTTGCTTCCCTCTTTGTAGCATAAGTTATGCCTTATTTATATTTTATGCATGTTTTTTTGTATAATGGGTGTTTTTCTTTTACACATTTTCTATGTCACTACTTAGGCACATGACATGCGCTTGCCTTTTGTTTGTTGATTGGTGTTTGCTTTGGATGTTTTCATCCCCTTTTTGCTCTTGACATGGTTAGGAGAGCAGAGAGATGTTTTCCTTCCCCTTTTGGTTAATAAAAAACACATAAAAAAAAATAAAAAAAAACAAAATAGGCCAACTAGTGACAAATTGCAAACTTTCCCCAAAGGTTTAATAAATTGGCAAGTAAAAGATTTAAAGCATATTTTGCATTTATCATATAGGGCATGCTTCTTCTCCTCTCTTGAGTCCACCTATAGTTTACAAAGGGTAGTCCCCGGTTTCTCATTCTATGGCTTTAGCCTGGGATGAGATATCAGTCTATCTCCCCTTGTCTGGGGTCGTGTCGGTGTTAGTAGAGGATAAAACCTACTGCTTTGGTAGAGGACGAGATCCCGAATGCATCACTCGTTCACTGCCTAAGCTTTGGCAAGGATTTAGAACAGGAACCTTTACTTTCTATCCTTGAGTCGGATACCCATGTACCCCTATGCGAGCCTGGAGGAGATGGCTTGTTAGGACACCCCTAGACTGTGAGAGAGCGCATATTAGAGGCATTCATGCATTTGCACTCATACCACCATAAACACTGCATCATATTTTTTAATCTGATTCCCATTTTTTGACAATCAGTATCAGGTCAGTGTGCGAGTTCCTAAGCTGGAGCTCGAGGTTTCCTTTCACTGACACCCGGTGACTCGGTTTTTGACCACATCTCTTGAGTTATTCATCACTTTTGACGATAGCTCGTCCTATTCTTCACCCTCTTGTTCCCAACTGTAGTCCGATTCATACCCCCTCTTGGTCCACCATGGCCCAACAAACCAGCAAGCTTCATCCCTCTATTGATCAGGAGGAGGTCCTTGTTTCGGTCCCTCTTCCTTTGTATCAGTTCCTGTCATCTCTGTTGTTTCCGTCTTTGCCCTAGCATCTAAAAGACCTCCCTATACCTTCGCGAGACCTCCATTATCTCAATATAGTGTCCCTATGGCCACTCTGCCTTTGGGCCCATCATCTTGGTCATCTACTGCCTTTGGGGCCCCAATTGTTGAGTCTATTGCCATGACTATCCCCCAGGCTCTAGGAGTTTTCACCACTCTTTCTCAGGACTAGATGTCTTTAGGCACCTAATCGACTGCAGTTGTTCCTGTAGTAGCTTCCCCACAGTTCAGACAATTAAGTTTCCAAGTTATTGACGCATCCGTTCCTTTTCTAAGTTCATCTTTTGGAACTACAACTGATGATCCCGTCACCACGCAGCTGCAACAAATGTCGACTCTTGCCCAGTAGTTGCAGGGATTAGCACTTGCACTCCAAACTTTTTCAGGTTCATCCTTTCCGACTCTTGAGTTGCCTTTGCAACCAATCCTAGGAGCACAGGTTGCACCCATCGCACTACCCCCATAGTCATCGTTGTCTCTTGTTTCCCCAACAATAAGGGCGTCGACATTGCTTTCTACAGCACCATCAGCATCTTACACAACATGCATCTCCATTATCTAGTGGCTAGCCTTCTCGATTGGTGGGAGCATAGCCGGCCATGAGCATAGTTTCCGGGGCCATTTCGGTCCAATAGCTCTTACTCCCACATTCCTCACCACCTGTAGCACCACCCCTTGCCCTTTCTTCACCCTTATATCAGACACAAGCTTCATCTTTTGCACCTCAGCCCACAGTACCTTTGTATGGGTACACTGGCCATCCCACCGTGGCACCAGATGGCGGAATGGTGGATCCGGAGGAGCCTTTAGGGGCGACCCATACAGTGTACGCGACACCCACGTTAGCTGCACAATCCATGATAGCAGTAACTCCAGACGCTCTCCTTGCAAGGGTGAATGATATAGAGTGAACACTCCGACAAGTGCAGGGCGGGGATCGCTGGTCCTACCAAGTCTAGGACCTCTGTTATTTCTCAGAGGCGACTCTCCCTCAGAATTTTTATATTTTGGAATTCGAAAAGTACAATGATAGGGACTACCCGATCTCACACCTTAAAGCTTATTACAGAGACCTTGCCCAGCTTCAGGCTGACAAGAGGTTGCTTATCTGCTTGTTCCAGAAGAGTCTTACGAGACCCACGTTAAAATAGTTCACTTCCCTTGACATCGCCACCATTAAGACTTGGGATGATCTCACACTAGCGTTCCTCGAACAGTATTCCTTTAACTTGGACTTAGTCCCGAAGTAGGAGGACTTGGTCGCAGTTAAGCAGAGGCCCTAAGAAACATTTGGAGAGTATGTGGGACGATGGTGATCCTTGGCTTCACAAGTTAAAGATAGACACTCCATCGAGGAGTCTATTGAGATTGTGATTCATGGAGCACAACCAGTAATCGGGGCTCTGCTCAACATACATCTAGTCACTACCTTTTCAACTTTGCTTCGAGCGAGTGCCCGTGTTGAGAGTTCTCTGCATAGTGATAGTTTTCTAGCACTCTCTGCATTTGCCAAGCAAGCCACTTCCTCACATAGTGGTGCTAGCAGCAGCAACAATAACAGTAGCCCTAACGCCAATCCACCCAAGAGGCGGGATCCCTCCAAGAATGTAGTCCCTTACATTAGATCCCCTGCTATACCGGCAAATGTTCATCCACCGCCTCAACACCAAGTAGTTTATGCACCCACACCTAGAGCACCTCATGCATCACACATTACTCCCACTGCCACTCTAGTATACCCTACCCCATCGGTTAGGATGCGCCCGCCATTGGCACATCCACAACTGAAGAGACAACACCGTGACAGGCACCACATACTCCTTTGGTGGAGCCGTTGAGCATGGTTTTCGCAAAAGTCGCATCCTTATTGAGGCTTCCTAAAATTCGTTTGCCACCATGTCCACTTCCTTCATGGTATAATACAAATGCGTTCTACAATTTCCATCAAGTTGCAGGCCACTCAACGAATAATTACCTTATACTAAGAGATGCTATCTACGACTTAATTGGCCAGAAGGTCATTGTGATTAGCACATAGGTGGCAGACCCCGTGCCCACATTAGCAGCTACACAAGCACCCCCAGCACATCCCAACATTGTTAGCCAACCTTTGCCTCAACATTCAGCCCTAGGAGCATCAGGTCCCTCGGAAGTCAATTCCATCTTTCCTCTTGATTCTATCTCATCCCTTATTCATCCTACTAATCTTATTCATAATGTATCATCTCCTTTTTCCTATCAGTTGTATCGATCTCTCCTTGGTGATTCTGAGGAGACAATTAATATGATTCACCTTACCATCGAGCCGGAGAACACTGTGGCATCGATTATCGTACATTCACAACCACCTACACCAGTTTGTTTTTTGGCTTGGCCACAATTCGGACCCTTTTAGTCTTTAGCACCCCAGTACTACCAAACCTCATATCTACCAGCTATCCCAGTAGAGCTAACAGCCCGTCCTCCCGTCGTCGTCACCCTTACTCATGACATTCATCGTGTTCCATATAATTATTCCGCAAAAATGTGTGTAGAGGTAACATGATCCAACAGGGTGTAAAGACTCCCAGCTCCCAAACCTAGTCTTCCAACACCAAATCCCATACAGTCAGAAGCTCAACCCTCTAGGCCTCCAGCATCCAGGCCTAGCCTTCCAGCACTAGCTCCCATCTAGTTGCAAGCTCAGCCCTCACAACCACCCACACCAAGAGTAGCTCCACTCGTTCCCACCAAAAAGGACCAACCTTCAGCAGACATAACCGCTCAGCTTAAGAAAGTCAAAGCTGACATCTCCATTTGGGGTTTGATCCACACTTCAGTCGAGCATAGAGAAGCCTTCCTTAGAGTCTTCCAAGCTGCCCATGTATCCTCAACCATTGAGCCAGCCACCCTTGACAGTATGGTGGGTATGATTGCGACGCCACAAGTAATCTCCTTCTCAAGTCAAGAGTTGCCACCGTCAGGAACGAGTCACAATTCCCTCCTATTCATCATCGTGCAATATTGAGGCTTTTGCATCCCCCTCACTTTGGTAGACAACGGAGCAGGTTTAAATGTCTGTCCCTTGCATACTGCAAGTGCAATCAGATTCAAATCCAACGATATAATACCAACTGTGAAAGGGATGACGACCTTCGATAACACGCACCATGATGCACTTGGGATTCTGGTCATTCCGTTGATCATTGGTCTAGCCCGCTTTGATGTAGAATTCTATGTCGTTGACATTGAGTCCTCCTTTAATCTCTTGCTTGGATGCCCTTGACTTCACAAGCATCAAGTCATTCCCTTAACTCTTCATCGTATGATCAAGTTATGCTGGGATGACAGCACTGTTGTTGTTATAGCGGAAGATTTGAAGGAGGTTGAGGCGGTCTCTGCTGTAGCCCCCGAGACTCTCTAGTTTGATCCCAAGCCTTCTAATATTCTATACCGTGTCAACCAGTTTGAATCGGTTAATTTCATTCTTGCTCTTGAGCGTGTCAGCTGTCTGGTCGATCGTAATAATCCCCGTTTGATGGTCAATAACTTGTGTGGCAGGTGGGGATACGAGAAAGGAACCCTCCTTGGGCGATATGGCTAAGGAATCGTCGAGCGCATCAAAGCGGAAGAGTGGAGAGAGCGTGAAGGATTGGGATATGTGCACCAGTTCCAATAGAAGGGATTCCTATGCTCCTATAAGTCTCCAAAGATGATCATCCCCTGAGATTTAACTAACTTCACCAGTGCAGGCATCTTGGATCTAAACCAAAGTCCATTTACAAACTCAATGACACAATCAGCAGTAGTTTGGATCTGTCCAGAAGATTCTTATCCCGAGAATGATCAATAAGAGTCAGAGCAGGTTATTGAGCAGATCTATGAGCAGAATTGTTCAGTTTTGTCAGAGTCAGGACGGTCAACAGTGTGTCAGGCAGCAGTAGTGGGAGACCTATTTCAAAAAGCAGACTCAGAGAATAACCTGACAGATGACGCACTCGGAGACTTGGATGTTTTGTTCTAGGAACAATTGGGGGTGCTCATAAAGGATTTGGTGGAGCACAACAGAGTTAGGGAGGGAAAAGAAGTTGTTTCAGAATCACAGTCAGAGTCACCAGTACCCCAGCAGGATCAAGCTTCAATTATGGTTCTTCAAGAGTCAAGGAAAGTGATCGCTAGACCAATGGAGCTAATCTCTCGACAGTTGGTAGGCAGGTTTAGTTGGTATTGACAACCCAAGCCTCACTTCAGGGGTAAGGAGCAAAAAAAAAAAAACCTGAGTTAGGCTTAGGAAGCAGTATAGGAGGTAGCAATCTCATTAGTCAGCAGTAGGACAGCAGCAAGCATGCAACATCTTTTGTAAATATTATGGAAAATACAAAAAAATCAGAAAACTCAAAAAACACAAAAAAAAAATAATCTAAAAATCTAAAAAAAAAAAATTGTAAATAGAGATGCACCAACCTCAGAAGCAGGGAGCCCCAAATCCTCAGTTGGCCCAAGCACTCGTATTGCAAAGAGGTTGCACAGTGCAACTACAAGAATAGAAAAATCACTATGACCATCATGAAGCACCATCAGGGGACAAAATTAAAGGAAATCCTCTCGATCGATATTACATATCCAACCTTTGAGTAAGAGATTCTATCTGAGCTCATTGCTTATGGAGAGGAAGATGAGGTTGACAAGGCAAATGGTGCAGATGCCGAAGATGATGATAATGTGCCCTCGCAGTTTCAGCTTCATGACAATGACCAAGAGGGGCTTAACTTACATGTGGAGGAAGAGACAGAACTTGTAAACATCGGCACGACAGAAGATGTTAAAGAAACACGCATCAGTGCCAAGCTATCACCACAAGCAAAGGTAGAATTTATAACTTTCTTAAAAGAATATGTGGATGTCTTTGCATGTAGCTACAATGACATGGTTGGCCTAGACATAGAGGTGGTGGTACACACATTACCACTAAAACCAAATTCAAAGCCAGTCAAGCAGAAACTTCATAGATGGCAACCTCAGTGGTTGTTGAAACTCAAGGAGGAAATCAAGAAACAACATAAAGTCAATTTCCTCAAGGTCGTCCTATATCCTGAGTGGCTCGCGAACGTGGTGCCAGTGCCAAAGAAAGGCGGGCGGGTTAGCATGTGCATAGACTACCGAGATCTCAACAAGGCGATCCCTAAGGATGACTTCCCGCTTCCCCACATTGACAATCTAGTCGACAATACAACAAGGCATAAAATGCTATCATTTATGGACGAATTCTCAAGATACAACTAGATTAGAATGGCAGAAGAAGACATGGAGATGACATTTTTCATCACCCTTTGGGAAGTCTTCTGCTACAGGGTAATGCCATGTGGGTTGAAGAATGCAGGCGCAACATTTCAAAGGGCCATGACAACGTTATTCCACGATCTCATGCACTAAGAAATTGAAGTGTATGTGGATGACATGATCGCCAAGTCCAAAGAGCCTAAGGATCATCTCTCCTACCTAAAGAAGTTATTTGACCGTCTGAGAAAGTATAAGCTTCGTCTCAACCCCAACAAATGTGTATTCGAGGTATCCTCTGAAAAGCTCCTTGGATGCATCATCAGCCAGAGAGCAATAAAGGTGGACCCTCACAAAGCCAAAGCCATTATTGACATGCCTCCCCCCCGCCACTGAAAAAGAAGTTCGAGGATTGTTGGGGTGATTACAATATATCAGTCGGTTTATAGCACAGCTTACACCCATTTGCAAGCTGATTTTCAAACTCCTGAGGAAAAATACACAAACACACTAGAACGACGAATGCCAAGTAGCCTTCGACAAGATCAAGTAGCTTCTGGCAAAACCTCCAGTCTTAGTTCCTCCCACTCTAGGACGACCCCTGTTATTATATCTCTCAACTACACAGCACTTCATGGGCGAAGTTTTAGGCCAGCACGATGAATCAGGGTGTAAGGAGAGGACCATCTACTACCAGAGCAAGAAGTTCAATGACTGCGAGATCAAATACAACATCATAGAAAAAGTTTGTTCATCCTTGGTGTGGGCCACTTAGTGCCTCAAGCACTATATGATGGCATATCCAGTCCTGCTGTTATGTCGCCACAATCCTATCAAGTACTTATTCCAAAAGCCAACCTTAGTAGGCAGATGTGTCAAGTGACAAGTTATGTTGTCGCAATAAGATATTACCTTTGTGACATATAAGTTGATGAAAGGACAGGCGATGGCGGATCATTTGGCTGACTTACCTTTGCCAGAATATCAGCCACTGCAAATACAATTTCCAAATGAAGACATTCTATTTGCAATGGGTGATGCAGAGTCAGAAGAGCCCAAGGATGAACATCAATGGTGTCTATACTTTGATGGTGCCGTCAATAAAAGGGGAAGAGGCATTGGTGTAGTTTTGGTAACACTACAGGGACAGCTAATTCCTTTTACGAGGAAATTAACATTTGACTGCACCAACAATGAAGCTGAATATGAGTCATGCATCCTGGGATTACAAGTTGCACTAGAATAAGGTATCCGAGAGCTACGAGTATATGGAGATGCAATGTTGGTCATTTCACAAATCAATGGCGATTGGAGAACTAAAGACCAGAAACTTTTGTTATGTCATGAGCATCTGCTGAAGTCGATTGACAAATTTGAAGAGGTCAAATTCTCTTTCATGAAGCGAGCCAAGAATGCGTATACAGATGCATTAGCAACCCTAGCATCATGGCAATTGCTACCAGAGGCCCATGCGGCAAATATTTTAGTAACCTACGTAGAGCAACCTGCACATTGTATGCACATCCAAGAAGTAGGACCGATAGCAGAATTGCCCTAGTATCATGATATCAAAGTTTTCCTAGAATCCAGGGAATTCCCATCCAGCATCTCCACAATGGATAAGAAGACCTTGATACGACTGTGTCCAAATATGTACTTGAAACAGGGCACCTATATAGAAGATCGTACAACTAAATGGTCCTTAGATGTGTGGATAAGAAGGAGGCAGATATATTGATGTTAAAAGTTCATGTCGGAACATGTGGTCCACATACGAATGGTGTACTCTTGGTCAAGAAAATCATGTTACAGGGTTATTTCTGGTCTACTATGGAAACAAACTATTGCCGATTTGTGCAAAAATGCCACAATTTCAAGGTACACGGTAACTTCATACATGCTTCCCAACAACTGTTGCATAGTATGTCATCACCTTGGCCTTTTTCTACCTGGGGAATTGATATTATCGGGGCAATACATCTAGCTGCATCTAACGGGCATCGGTACGTTCTTGTGGCCATCGATTATTTCACAAAGTGGGTCAAGGCGGCATCGTACAAAACAATCATAGCGGTAGCTACAGAAAAATTCATCAAGAATAATATCTGTGACCGTGCCCGACCCGAGAGAGGTGGGAAGGAGAGACCACAGCCATGCCAAGATGGCGAAGGCGCAAGGATAGGATAAAAGAAAAAGCAAAAGGGAGTCACCACCTAGTCTTTTAAGGGAAAGACGAGGAAAACCACAAAAAGAGGAATGCTTGGGATGCAGATAGGGAGGCTAGATGTCTGCTAACCATAGGATGGGTAAGGATTCCTATTACGCACGAGGAAGGTGTTAGGCACCCTCGTACGCCCGAGAAACTCGGTCTTTCTAGTCCAAATGCTTGCTAAAGGTTTGATGAATGTTTG